>VDFB02040264.1:0-42600 GCA_007258455.2 Sequoia sempervirens | reverse complement strand
GAGGCGGAAGGCATTGGTACCAATCTTCTCAAGGATCTCAAAAGGACCATACCTAATTGGCTTAAGCTTTTTACCTTCACCTTGCATCCTTTCCTTGCTGATGTGTAACCAAACTCTATCTCCAACCTGAAAATGATGATCAGTGCGATGTTTGTCATGGCGAACCTTGTATTTTGCTTGGCTCTGTTCCAACCGTGCTTCCACTGCCTGATGAATTGCTTGGACTTTCTGGATGAACTTCAAAGCCTTCTCTGCATCATGGCGTCCATCTTCAACATCATCTTTCCCAAAAGCAAAATCCATCGATGTCTTGGGCACATAACCAAAGCATGTCTCAAAAGGAGACCTGTTAGTAGAAGAGTGTGCTGCATGGTTGTAGGCATGCTGCACATAATGAAGACTCTCATCCCACAACTTAGGATGCTTACTGTAGTAACCTCTAAGTAGATGCACAACTGTCCTGTTTACAACCTCTGTCTGTCTGTCGGTCTGCAGATGGAAGGCTGTACTCTTCTTCAGCTTGGTGTCCATGAGTCCCCACAAAGTTGACCAAAATTCCCCCAAGAATCGAGAATCTCGATCCGATACAATAGAAGTAGGTAACCCAAAATAAACACATACAAATTGAAAGTACATATGAGCTGTCAGTTCAGCAGTGACTTACTTTTTACATGGCATTAAGATACACATTTTGCTAAACCGATCAACTACTACATACAAATAATCATGTCCCTTCCTAGACATAGGTAACCCCCCAACAAAATCCATTGACACACTTTCCCATGGATGAGAAGGTACAGGTAGAGGTGTGTACAAACCCAATTTCCTATTACTAGGCTTACTAGTTGCACACATAACACAACCTCTAATATACTTAGTTACAGTTTCTTGCATATGAGGCCAATAACAATATTTCTGCAGCTGAGTCAATGTTTTGTTTACCCCAAAGTGTCCTGCAATCAATGAGGTATGTGCTTCTCTAATCACCTGTGCTTATTCATCTTTTGGAACACATAATTTACCCAAGTGATATAACAATTTATCTTGCACATAATAATCTTTCTCTTCTACATGTTTACCATTCATTAAAGCAGCATAGATATCCTTAAAGTTCTCATAATTAGTATATTGTTCCTGAAAACTTTCATGAACCATAGAACTATTCTGAAGGATTATCAAAGCATTCATCATAGGAGGTCTAGAGAACATGTCTGCTACTTTGTTATGGGTTCCTTTCTTATACTTAATAACCAAATGAAACTGTTGTAGAAAACCCATCCTCCGAAAGTGCCTACTTTGTTGCAGTTTAGTTTGTGAGTGCAAATATTGAAGTGGCTGGTGATCAGTGTGGATTACAGTTTCTTTCCCCATTATGTAATGTTTCCATTTTTTAACACTCTGAACTAAAGAATAAAGTTCTTTATCATAAGTGGGATAGTTACTTACTGCACCTGAAAAAGTTTCAGAGTGGTAGCAAACTGGTTTACCTCCTTGCATGAGTACTGCTCCCATGGCAAACCCACTCGCATCTGTCTCGATCTCAAATGGTTGATGTAGATCTGGTAAGGCCAAAACTAGTGCGGTGCTCAACTTTCCCTTCAAAGTGTCGAAAGCCTTCTGCTGTGGACCTCCCCACTGAAAAGTTTCTCTTGTACTGGTTAATGCATGCAATGGTGATGCTATATAAGAGAAATTAGCAATAAATTTTCTCCAGTACTGAACTGCACCTAGGAAACTTCTGACCTCTGTGACTGTACTTGGCTTAGGCCATTTTACAATAGCTTTGACCTTCGCAGGGTCTACTTTCAATTGGCCACCCCCTACGACATAGCCTGAGTACACTAAGGATGTCTTAGCAAATTCACATTTAGACATCTTTACATACAATTTTTCTTTTCTCAATACATCAAAGACTTTCGTTACATGACTTACATGATCTTCCCAAGTTCGACTGAATACAAGGATATCATCTAGATAGACTATGACAAAATCATCAATAAAAGGACGAAAGACATCATTCACGACTCTCATAAAGGTAGCTGGTGCATTACAAAGCCCAAAAGGCATAACCAACCACTCAAACAGTCCTTGTTTTGTCTTAAATGCAGTCTTCTAGATATCATCTTCTGCAATTCTTATCTGATGATAACCACTTCTCAAATCTAACTTAGTGAAATAAACTACATGTTTTAACTGATCAAGTAAATCATCTATTCTGGGAAGAGGATACCTGTTCTTTACCGTTATCTTGTTCAAGGCACGATAGTCGATGCACATCCTCCAAGTTCCATCTTTCTTTGGAACCAAGACAATTGGAGAACCACAAGGAGATGTACTAGGACGAATAACTCCTTTTTCCACCAACTCTTGAACCTGCTTTTTAATTTCCTCATTCTGCATAATTGATAAACGGTACATGCCGATATTAGGAAGTGGAACATCCTGTTGTAACTGGATTTCATGCTGTATCTCTCTCTTGGGTGGCAACCCCTTCGGTTCCTGAAACATGTCATCATAAGTGGAAATAATCTTGACCATTTCAGTTTTATGTTTTGGATCACACCCCTTGAATGCCTCAGATTTATCATCTTCTTTGGCTTTTACAAGCATCAATACAAAGTTTTTACTTGAGTTGACCAACCTCTTCATTTGACCAGCATTAACTAGTGTAAGATTAGTCTTCACCTTATGTGCCCGTACAATGTATTCTACCCCATCTTTAAAAAGATGATACTTATTCTCCCCCCTATAAAAGATTGCTTTTCTGTCATAAAGATAAGGACTCCCTAACATAAGCCCACAAATATCCAAAGGGACCACATCGACTTCTACCTCATCTACAAAGTTTGCAGTGATAGCAAATCTCAATTTACACTGTTTAGTTACTTTTAATTGTGCATCATTGCAAACCCATCCGAGTGGATATGGTTTCGGATGAGGTGTTGTAGCCAAATTAAGTTTCTTTACAACTTCTTCAGATATTAAGTTGACTTGTGAACCCGTATCAAATAGAGTATCAATCTTAGTGTGTTTTGTTACAACACGAATGTGAAACAATTCATTTCTTTGCTTATCAACCTTAGGAGAAGATTCTTTACTTGTACTTGCACTGGCATTAGAAAAACTTGCATCAGATGAGAGAGATATACCTTTCCCTTTACCTTGGATTCCGGTAGCAACAATTTTTGTCTCATCTCCGGAGTCTGAACCAAGATCCTGTTGAATCACTGCAGTAGTCTTCTTGCCTTTATTACCTCCATATCTTTTCAGCCTCAACTCAGGATGAAGCTTCCAACATCTTGAATCATCATGCCCCTCTTTCTTGCAATGGGAGCACGTAGGTTTCTCACCCTCTTTCTTAGCTGTAGCTGTCTTCTTCCCTTTGCCTTTATCTTTGTCTTTTTCTTTCCCTTTAGACTTACCCTCGAACTTAGATGGCTTCTTGGAAAAGTTATCACTAAAAGTATTCTTACCCCTTGACTCTATATGAGTAGCTTGAACAGACACCTCGTCTAGATTGTTGGGACTCAACATCAAAATAGTGTGCCTAAGGTAAGAATGTAAACCACCAATATACTTAAGTAATGTGTCTTGGGTATACAAGGGAACATTTAGAGCAATGGCCCATTTCCTAAACTCATGAGTATACTCCTGGACAGACTGCCCCTTACCTTGCCTAAAGGTTTGCCAATTCATGGTTAACTGTTGCATGTAACCTAAAGGGTAGAATTGTTTCCTAAGGGCAGCAACAAACTCCATCCAAGACATATTAACTTGACCATGGCGAGCAATTTCTTCACGAGTTTTACTCTCCCACCAGGTGAGAGCTGTACCTCCCAACCGGAGAGTTGCTAATTGAATCCTAGAAGCATCTTCTACTAGGCCTTGAATCCTACAGTATACTTCTACTTGTTGGACCCAATCGTCTAACTTCTCAGCATTTAACTCCCCACAGTATTTAGGTAACTCAAATTTTACATCAAGCTTAATTACAGGCTTAGACTTGCTCTTAAATGGATTTACATTAGAAGAAGGAGAAGGAGAAGGAGGAGAAGAAGGAGGAGAAGAAGAAGAGGGAGAAGATGGAGGAGAAGGAGTTTTTGGAGCTTTCCCCTCTGTGTCTTTCTGATCTTCCTGCTTCTTGTGCTTTGAAGAACCTCCCTTTTCGTGCTTCTTCTTTTCAGCATAAAGTTCGTCCACCATTGCCTTCATGTCAAGAAATAGCTTCTGGAAATCCTTGACACTAAGCTCTGAACTTTGTCCACCTTCTTTTTCTTCCATTTGTGATGGTTGATTAGCTCTTCGTCTTCCGATCTCTGGATTGTATTCTTCTAGTTCTCCTTCACCTCGTTGCAACCTGGATCTCGTTAGCATTCAAATTGCAATACAAGCCACACACAAAGCTCTGATACCAACTTGATCTATATAGGATCTAGGACTAATTGCTTACAGAATGCGTAACGTAAAAGATCAATTATTACAACACTTAACATAAATGATTACATAATTAAATGCTCAAATGAATAAATGAACATAACATAAAATTAATGCCAAGATAATGAACTGAGAAAGAAAAGAGAGAAGAAATAGAGAGACGAAACCAAAATTGATAACGGAGTTCGTCCCTAAGGACTACGTCTCCGGGTCCCTCTCCAATGGAGGACCGATCCGATTAGCTCCAAAAATTAGTTACAAAGGCTTCAAGACTATCTCCTTCAAGCACAGCAGCATGACATTACTCTGATGTGTAGAAACGTCTTCAATCTCTCGAGCATTATCTCGCTATCTCCACTTGGATTTGGAAAACAAAGGCCTATACCCCTCCTTTTATACAAAAAGTTTTCCTTATATGGCTTAACCAACAAAATAAATGCATATCTTCTCCTAACAGCTCGTACAATGTTGGTTTGTATTTTTAAGATCCTTTTTGTTGGAGGGTTAGAGGTAGTTTTCTTGTTTGTGGCTTAAAAAGCCATTTTGTTATGTATTCGGGCTCACACACGTTTCAAAAGCAACCGACTTCCATATATACTTGTGGTCGGTTTGGTGGTGCAACGGCTATTAACCTTTTTTCTAGCCACGGGGTCGGCGGTTCCAACCCCGCCGGCCTCGCTTTTATCACTTAACCCGCATTTTCAAACATCAAAACAATGGCAACCTATACATAGTGTGAGAACCGGCTGCGGGTGCAACGGTAGCCAACGGTTTCGGACTGGCAAGAGGTTGTCGGTTCGAATCACAACCACCAAATTTTTTTAGTTGAAACAAACTCAACCAGACCGTCGAAGACCCACAGACACGTGGCAAGTTGTGATTAGCTGAACCGGATGACGTGTCCTACTGACAAAGCGCCACCAAGAGTATGACTGCAAGCCACGTGTCTAGCCATTATTTTCCAAAACTGCCATGTCTGATGCCATGTGTCGGGACACTATTCGCCAGAATCTGATGACTCGACTGCTGACACTGCAAACCATACGCTGAGTTGTCTGCCACGGGTGCTACCACGTCAATGGTATGGATGCCACATGTCAACACATGATTGGTCTGTACAGCTGGGTCACTTGCCACGTGTCAGGCTGAAATTCATCCACGTTGATTCAGTACAATACGGAATGCCACGTCAGCATGATGACGTCATCATGTCCCTTCAAGTTGACTAAAGTTTGACTGCTTCTAACTCGAGCATACGATGTCGGATTTCGATGAAACGAACACCGTCAGAATCGTCTTGATGAGCTCTTCGTGATGACCCCATTTCCATTGATTTCTGAGATGATTATTTTTTTCACCTTTTGGACGCCCCTGAAGCCAGTTTGACTAGAAGTTTGACTGGCTGTAACTTGCACAAACGGAGTCCTTTTTGCCCCGTTCAAGTTGCGTTGGAACCAGGACGTCGTTCTCTTTCTGATGAAGCTAAAATATGGAGTATTGGGAACACTTGAATTTTCACTAAAAAATTGTCCCCTGGATCAACATCCAAGGCCAAGATTTGTCATGGGTCATGTCTCTGGCATGATAGGTAGTATGAGCCCATTGTCATTTTGTCCCAGTCTTTGATTTATGTCGTAGCCCATTGGGAGCATCATTTGTAGGCCCTTGCTTGTCTCATCCATTGGTAAATTTGTTGCTGGTCTTTCATCTTGATATAGGATCGTATCTAGATGCAGGGACTCTATTTGGCTAGGATGATCCTATGATGGTTACTTTACCGTGTCTTGTGGTGACTCCATAATCTTCAGCATGGGTGCCCTTGATGGTGATGACCATGCAGTATTCATTTAGGGAGGCAACAACTGATTCATAAACATGATTTACATTTCCATTCCCTTTGTCATTTTTATTCCCCCTGTTACCATGATTCGACATCGGATTTGTATATATCTTGAGATCTTGATTTCCCATAGGTTGTTCCACGTTTATGTTTTTCTTGTCGATGAGATCTTGGATGATGTTTTTGAGCCTCATGCAACTGTTTGTGGTGTGGCCTTTGATTTTATGGAATTTGCAGAGTTGATTCTCGTTATACCAAGGAGGTTTGACATTGGGTGCTTGGTAATTTTCAAATGTAGGAGGCTTCATGAGTTTTTCGCTGATCAGTTTTTTCATTATGTCCTCAAGTGGTTCTCCCAAAGTGGTGTATTTTCATTTGGGATAGGTTTTGCATTGAGGTGGTCCCCTTTGGTTGTTGAGATTATTGATGGTGGGATTGTTGTTTGGTTGGTATGTTGTGTGATGATTGTTTTGGTGTTGTTTTTGGATTTGTGGTGTAGGTGTATGTTGGCATGGGGCACTAATGACCACCTTGGCATCAATGAGACCGACAGTAGTAACGTTTTTATTTGTTTCCCATGTGCGAGGTTTATCATTATAATTGGATGGTGGGCGGTTGTTTTGTTGTTCATGATATGATGTTGATTCCACAGGTTGAGTCACAAGGGCTCTTTCGATGCTATAGCCCTAAAAAAATTATCAACAAGCCCTCTGACAAGCACACAACAAATTTTTCCAAAATTCAAATTCATATTAACCAGGAGATACAAAAATCAACTCACAGATTTGTGTTTGTAGAAACCCAAATCTTTGTTGTAAGAACTCGTAACTTCTTCCTTGGCCTTGAGACTACTCTGCAAAGATGTTTGAGTGCTTTGTGACACAATAAAAGCAGGAGAATAGTCACATTATTTTGATCAAATCATGCCAGTAGATGTCTCATCCGCCATTAAAGCTTACTCGCATGCTGCATGAAAGGCTCCAATTGTATTTGATGTAGATTCAAATACTAACCATCAATCCTTCACTTTGGTCAGATGATCGAATGACTACCTTGAAAACAAACTGACACGATCTCCATCATGGCAATAAGGGCCCACCATACTATGCGCTACCAAGGAAATCCATGTGGCACTCACCCGCAAAATCATGATGGATAAATACCTCACAACTTATGATCACACTATGGCGGGCAATTGTGGATCTCAACCATCGATAATCCTATTCATTCAACACAGTTTCCAGCTTTGTTATTAACCATCAAGCACCTTTCCTACCGAGATTACAACATCTTCTTTGATTTGAAACATGCGCATCTCATAAATTTTTTAGTAACCTGCTACATAATGTATTAAAACTAGATAAATGTATCAAAGTATTTCTGTCATCTCTTTGGCTTCAATAATGAGTCACGTGGCACTTTCCTGTGATATCGCGATCAACCAAAATAGTGTGGTAGGGTCATCATGGAATGGCGAGGAATGACTAAGATCAAATGATAATTGATCTATGATCATGCAAACTTGTCCCTCTACAAAATATAAAACATTTATTAAAAGAATGAGGGGACATCACTAGGTCGATGATACAAAATGACATAAGATGTTTTTTAAATGTGGCAGCACGGGACCATCCAAGACTTAAGAAATAATAAAGTCAGGAAAAGGAAATAAAATGATAAATCAAAAGGGGCCCAACCTAGATGAAGCGATGGGGCTTCAGTTGTTTTAAAACCCTCCCAAAAAAGTAACAGCCCAAAAGATCCCACCCAAGGCGTAAGATAAACACTAGGGTTTTACATGAAGACAAAGGTAAAACCCCAACCTTAGGCTTTTCCCAAACACCATAGATGACCAGAGAGATAAGGAAATATAAAAATGGAATACAAAGAGCAAAATTTTGAAGTTCCATCACAAAGAAAGGTCTCCTCCCTTCTTGGTAGTGATAACCTCCTCCACACACAACCCTTATAAAATTATTAATAGAGGAATATAATCTTTGAAGAACTCAAAGTTGATTCTCTCCTACCTAATGCTTTTAGTCATTTTATCCTTACAAACATTTATAGTGATTACTAGGGGCACATAGACCAATTCTTCATAATAGAAAAATTTGATCATACTTTTCCAATGATGGCATTATGAGAAAACCTTAGGTTAAATGAATAATTCCTAACTAAGTTCTTTAAATCATGTCCAACCGTACAAGAGAAGACTGCTACTATGTGTACCTGGATACCATGGAGAAATGCTCTTTGGGCTCTTTCATCAATTATCCTACCTTAAAACATACCAAAAGTCTCCTAGCAATTAGACATAGGAAGATTTAAGATGACTTAAAAAAAAATTATTTCCAAAGCATAAACTTATGATGACTTAACTAGGCCTAGTACACACTCCCTCCCTGTTAACCACTTAGACATATGGAAATTAAATTAAATTTGTTGCTATTTTTAGTCATGCAGGTGTCCAATAAACCACTTGGTGGTGTTTCCCTTCAAGTTTATTTACTTGAATGAAGAGAAAAATTCCTTTGATTATAATTAGAGAATACATTTGAGGCATTGGTTGTGTCACTGGTGGACCATAGTCACATTTAACACTTGTTACAAAGTTTGGGAGTTAAAACGTTAAGTAGATTTGATTTGTGATGGACACATTTGGACGGTAGTAACAATAACTTGCAATCTATCAAAACTTGATTACCTTATAACTTGTGAAATTCTAGTGATAAAATGATTGATTAATCATAATGTCACCTTGGGTTCACATCACCATGAAAGACCTTCATCCAACATCCTTATGAGCACAGGTACCACCAAATAGGTATTTGTTAGATCTGTCTTCCTTGAGCGAGGGAAATTTAGGAAGAGAAGAGGAAAATGAGAAATGTAGTATGTCTAAAAGAGGGAGATCAACTAGAGGTCAAAAGATTAGAAGAAAATTTTGTAAACGGATTGAATTTTTTCTTGCTAAAGGGGGTCATGTTCTTATGATGATGAGAGCATAGGTGATGTTGAGTTTCCCTTGAGGTACAAACATCTATGGAAACAATGGGTACCCAAGGAAATTCCTCCAATAAACACTGATTTTTGTGTCAACGAGAGGATATATCACATAGCACCATCATCATTACATGGTTTGTGCCTATTTTGCATGGATGGTATAAAGTTCTATTATGACAAAGTTACTGAATTGATGTAGTATGTCAGACCCTGTTATTGTTACAAAGATTGGATGCAACTAGTTCGATATACATGAAGTATGCGTAGGTATGCACTATTAGAAAATTATATAGAGCTAAAAGATAAGGATCAAAATAAAGGAATGGCTATGTACATTAATGGAAGACCAAAAGCATCTAAGAATATTAAAGGGCTTATAAATAGTACATGACCTAGGTCAACAAATAAGCAACCCAATTGCATATTCAAGGCGCGCGAGGGAAACTGTGTATTCATATGTGTGATAAAATCAATAACTACAGGGGAATAGTTGCTAATCGATTACAATTTGAATTGATTAGTTAAAAACATAGTTACTATGGGGGTGGTATGTACTATGTACCATTTTACCCAACTTCCAATTAATGACTCCAATATACCATTTTATTCTAATTTTTTTTCATAAGTCTATTGGTTTCATTTCGATAATGTTTTTTTATATTTAATTTTTGTCACAATGAGACATTGATCGTAAGGAGAAGGCTCCAAACTAGAGCACAGATCATGATGTATCTTAGGGTGCTTCTACCTGATAGGTTTACCTCATTGTAATTGTAAAATTTAGATACAAGAAAAATGTTTTATTATTATGTTTTTTTCATAAGTTTATTGGGTTAATTTTGATAATGTTTTTAATATTCTTGTTGCAATCGACTGATCAAGGAAAGGCACCAACAGTAGACGAGAGCATCCATAGGGAGGTGCAGTCAATATTATGTGATGTTGACATTGCTTATTCAAAAAACCCCCTTGATATGATAAGGAAGACCCAAAAAAAATGCAATGAGGAAATCCTTAAGTTGTTATTTATAGTGCCTCAAATAGATGAGATAAGAGGGTTAAAATATTGATTGAGAGATTACAAAAAATGCAAGTAAGTTGTCATGAGGTCTTTAATTATAACATAAGTGCATTCATGGTTTTATATTTTGTACTCTTTTATGTCATGAACTAAAATATGTGTTGTTTTTATAGGATTTTTTGCATCCTCATGATGCTCCTGGACATGATCAAGGTACTGCAAGTGCTGCCTGAGGAGTAGGGGTTGGTACAAGTGTCCATCCTGATCTTCTTGTGCATACATCACATCACATCATCTGACCCCATCATCTGTGCCTATATTGTTGTCTGAAATGTAGGCAACACATACCATGCAGGAATCTGTTAGTGTATCCTCTGGCGGCAAACACATGCCAAAACATGTGTTAGGACATGTACCTGGGGATGCAGAGGCCACTAGACTGGTGATATTTTAGCAGCATTTCCTGAATCTTACCGTATTACTAGTTCAAGAACATTGCCAGTCATATTTGTGGTGACCGAGGATTTCGTTCCCATAAAGATAGAGGTCCTCGGTACTTTAAAATGTTTTAATTATTATTATATATAATCCAATTGAAATTTACTTATTGATCGCTCTTTTTAGACTATTGATCCCATGATCATTTTGCAGGAAATGATGTTTTTTATAAACATCTAAGTGATATTACATTGGAGCTCTTCGGGCCCACCATACATACATGGTGGAATGCCCAAAATCAAGATTTAAAAGATAAGATCATTAACCATTTAGTTGTGTTGTTCGGTGATAAAACATTCAACCAAACCAAAGTCCTTAAGAAAGCTGGTACCTATCTAAAGTATGTGAGGGACCAATATAGGTCACATTTAGAGAAGAAAAAAAAGTATGAGTGTCCCCCCATGATTCCGAAGAGGGAGTGGAAGGACCTGGTGTTAGATGGAAAGGAGAAGGCTGAAAAGAAAAAAAGGAAAGACACCACCAGGCTGAGGAAGGTATGTGATACTATCAACAATATAATTATATATTGATTACTCTTTATTTTTACATAATCTAACGTATTTCAAACTTTTCATAGGCTTCCCAAAACATCAAAGGCAACA
Source organism: Sequoia sempervirens (assembly GCA_007258455.2). Lineage (NCBI taxonomy): Eukaryota > Viridiplantae > Streptophyta > Pinopsida > Cupressales > Cupressaceae > Sequoia > Sequoia sempervirens. Next base: position 31,202 of record VDFB02040264.1, on the reverse strand, counting down.
AAGGAAAGACTAGAAAAGAATAGGTAGCACAAACTTGGCTTTGGTGGTTATATGAAATTAGTCTCACGAATTGTAAGTATCAATAAATGAAATATTGTATCCAAATAATAAATTGAAAACAATTTTGGTTTTATCACATCATAGAAGCAAAATTCATGATCTTATGCAAAAATGTAGGGCTCTAAATTCAAGAGAGTTCCCATAGAAGAGGACTTGAAGATTTCCTTTCAGCAAGGCTATGGAGCAGTGGCTGAATGCCTAAGAATCTTGACTGGGAAAACACAATCTTCCACTACATCCAACACACAGGTAAATAAACCCAATAAAGTTTATTTAAAATTGAATACTTGTGCAATCTATTCAATATTAATTTCCACCATAAAGTAATTACATTCCTATTTTTTTTAAACATTCAAGCAATGATAATATTGCACATGACATTGGAATGTAGCATGGCGAGGGTGGAGCACAACCTGCAGATGAAGGTCATGGTGTGCATCCCGGTACTTTAGAGCATGTAGAGCATGATCAATATGTTGAGAATGATTAGGCTAAAGAAGATTAGGAACATGATGTGGCACCATCAAGTAAAAAGGACCACTCTAAAGTTCTTTTAAACATATTTAATTGCAATTGGTGTATTAATTAATGTAACCCTTCGTGTTTCAAGTTTAGAGCATGTAGAGCATGATCAACATGTTGAGCATGATCATGATAGAGAAGATCAGGAACATGATGTGGCCCCATTAGGTAAAGAGGACCACTCTAATATTCTCTTAAACATATTTAATTTTAATTGGTATATTAATTAATGTAACCTTTCATGTTTCAACTGCAGATCAAGATTTAGAGGGTGTTTAGCATGTTGAGCATGAGTCTATAACGAAAGTTTGGGAACATGATGTGGACCCATTATGTAAAGAGAACCACTCTAATGTTGTTTTAATTAATGGAATACTTGTAACAATAGTAATAGAACATATCAATTTAACATTTCTTTGTTATTGCAGCAGAACCCCCCTTGCAGCAGCGTCCACATCGTGAGTAGATGACTAGGTGTATATGAAGATCACGAGCAGAGGGAATGACAACTAAAGGGGGGACAAATGATTTAGAAAATGATACTCCAGTTAAATTTTTTTAGCTTTAAAAAAGAAACAAAAAAAAGTGATTGTAATCATATCATGACAACCATATTTTTTATAATATGTAAAAACTGAAAGAATGAATATTATATGTTAATGAATTAATGTGAATATGTTAATTAATGAATGTTATATGTTAATGAATGAATGTTATATTTTATTGATGGATGAATGAATGAATGTTATATGTTAACCACACGGTTCAATATCTCCTTTGGCATCACCCCAACCCGTGCACCCTTCTCCCTATGCGAAAGTGTTAATAATATTCTCGGATGCATATTCCCATTGCCTATACACTACGTATTTTGCTCTCGCTCTATGGTAGAACTACTCAACTCTCTATCTAGAATTCAATTTTTTACTGCTTAAACCGAGAACAGGGTGTTTTGTTTCATAAGCATGGGTTGATTATTCATTCTGAATCAAGAGGCCTTTGCGCTAAGATACTATGGAATCTTTCTCATTTTTTTCTGGGCGGCCAGGCCCTTCTTACCCGCAAAGCAGTACCAGCACCATGCAGTTTATGATACAGTAGGCATTGAACTGACTGAACCTACTATAGCCCTAGAACTAGAATGGATGAATGAATGATTAATATTATATGATTGGGTATGGGGAATTGAGAGTGATGTGGGTGGGGGGAGGGGCCAAATGAGCTTCCACCATCACATGGTTGGCCCTGTTAAGTAGATAATATTAAATTATTCTCGAAACAAAGAGAAGCTCAATAAGGTAATGCACTTTTCAATATAAGAAATGCATCGTTTGAAGCATCAAACCAATATGCAAAGATGAAAAAAAGTGCTAAATTTTCACTATGGTGGCAGAAAAATGATTCTTTATACCCTGAATCCATGCTCTGCATCATAATTTGAAGTTGTTTCCATTCCAATGTTCTGAGTTTAGTTTGTTTGTATGGCTTTGTATGAATACCACATTGTGTTGTGTGTGGATTTGGTTTCAAAGCTCTATTTCTTCTGTTTTTAGTGGTGACATAACTCTAAAATTTGACTTTTGTGCATAATAGGTTAGTGGAAAAATTGTCAGCTCTGAAGGGTTTAGAGGCTCGATTGAGATAGATACACGGATATTTGGATCTTGTTTTTGATGGGGGGCTTCCACTTAACCATGAATTTTTTTACCATCTACAGGTATGCAAAAATTTCTCTACTTACATTCATTCTTGATCATAAATGTTCTAAATGATATTAATGCTTCAAACTTAAGATTCATTTCATTGTTATAATGATCAAAATGTTATACTTTTCTATACATTCAAGCATTCTCTTGCCCCCTACCCTTTTCTCTCTCCCCCCTCCTTTTAATAATTTTCTTTGTCATAAAAGATTCACATTTATGTCTCATTTACAAAAAATTATCTGAAGTGCTAGGAGTGAATAAAGATATGTAAAAGATGATGGATTATGTCTAAACAACTTTCCATCTTATAGCTAATTAAATCCTTAATATTTGAATAGTTTAGAGCTTGAATAATGCTTGTATATGCATGTGTAGCAATAAGGGAGCCTATGTGAAGATTGAAATTTAAAATATCACTTTGCTATTTTTCCTTAGGCAGTGAAATGATAGTTTGAGTAATACAAACCTACACACACATTGATATTTTTTGGCATTGCATTGAGGAAATTGTTTTCTCTTATATCTACCCTCAGCTAGACATGGAGGTATATAATATTGGTTTCTGGGTTTTTTTTGTAAGTAGTTAATTTCACAGAGGAAGACTAAAATCTTCTTAATGTCCTATCAAGTGTGAACGCACATGAATCACTTGTTGAAGGCACCATTTTGTATTCATCCAAAAAATGGTTTGTTCTTTTTTTTAATGTTTCTTGCATGTTTTTTTTTTAGGCTCTAGAGATGTAGCTTCACTCTTTCCTTTGCACTTTTCATCTATTTTGATGATTATAGTAGATTGTCCTCATAATTTTTTATGTAGATCTGTTTGTAACCTTATTTTCTACCAATCAATTTGCAAACCAGTCACATATTAAGGACCATTTCACTACTTTTAGTCATCCATTACTTCATATGTTGTAGGTTGTGTTTGTGTGCCAATAAATCCTAATGATTGGGAGAACTTTAATCCTACAAGTGTACCCAATCTTTCTCAAGTAAAAGTATTACCTTATTTTATAGTACTTTAAATGGTTAATTGAAGGTGCTTCTTTAGATCTGAGATAGTTGAACCCTAGATTAAAATATGGTATTAGATGGGTAGTATAATGATAAAACTAAGGTCCATTGAACACAAATTATGAACATAATTTACTAGACTATGAATAGTGTTACAATTATAATTATTTCTTATTTACCTATTGTTGATGTGTTTTTTAGGCACCTCTCAACACAGGCAGTGTGTAGGTGCACTACCTCTCTTGAAAGACAATCTTCCACAATCAAATTGTAAAACACTATCCCAAGGTCTCTAATGTCAGGTCTTGATAGTGCTTGGAATATTTTAGTTGTTTGATGTGATTTGTTGGAATCACAACGTGGTCTTACGAATGGATTACAAAGCATGGGAATTTGGATCTTGAAATGGAGTTCTTAAGATGGAAGAGTCGTTGTGCTTTTGCTATAGGTTTAAACAACAGTCTTGAACTCCATTTTTGTCATTGGATTTAGCTTTACAATGTGCAATGAACCTTAGCATAGGTCACTCATTAAAAAAAGGAAAAAGGCAGGGAAGAGAGAAGGCTCCTAGATCTACAACTAACTATGAACAGTGATAATGGAGTCCCTGCAATGGACAACTTCCTGAAAACAATATTCCACTTAACCAAAAATCTCATAGTCTCATGGAATTTGTGTTATCTTCTAAGGTCTGTGAATATTTCATGTTTCATTAACCATGTGAATGCATGAACAAAGATGAAATTTTTGGAGCAGCTTTGAATTTTAGCCCAGACTAACTTTACACAGCTATCTACCATCAACAAACAACAAAAAGTATGGACTAAGAAGGAATCTACACAACAAGAATTTTCATAATCATAGGACAACATTCCTAAAATCTACCAAGGCAAGAGAACAATTAACTAGAACAACAATAAAATCTAAGTTAAACATCTAACAATGGAGATTGAATCAAACAACATGTGAGAAACTCATAAAATGCACCAAGTCAATGTCTTTTCCTTATAAATTTCTGCATCATGTCTTTACAACAACTCAAATCCCTTTGCAAATAAGAGGAGAGCCCTATTTATAGTGCCTCAAAAGTCAAATGAATGGCCAAGATTAATTCTCATTGTGTGGCCAAGATTCATTACAAAATAGGGTTTCACCTACCCCCAATATATCACAATTTAAAATTACATTATGTCCCTTCCCTATTTTGTCCTCTAGTGACGGCACTGTAGCACTTTGTCTTTTAGCTGATTGCTATTTTACTATAGCTACTCTTTAGGGAGCTCTTCATCCTTGACAAGGTTGTCCTCCTGCGTTTTAGAGGCTGTGTATTCCATGAACTTCAGGATGACTAGTTGGAGTTTGTCTACTTCAATGATTTCATACCGCAACACTTGGTAGCTCCACTCCTTTGCATTATCTTCTAACCTCTTCCAGTCCTCATCGTATTTTGTGCCTTGGTCCTTGAATAGCTTTGATTGATCGAAGGCATGGGAAACAAAACTCATGAACTCCATTGTGATCTCATTAGACATCCCATCCTCCATCTTCTTTTGTAAGTAGGGCCCCACCTTTTTTGGATCCATTTGTACTATGGGCATATCATATTCTGTCATTATCTTGAGATAACGAGCACATTCTACCCTGATTTCCTTTATCCATTCTATATCCGGATCCACTTTGCTCATTATTTTCTCCAACCTTTCCTTCCTATTGCCAAAGTCCCGCTGCCATACATCCATCAGCTAGTGATTGTCCTTCTTTAACGCAAGCTCCTTTTCCCACGTGGCTTCTAGCAATTGAAGGATAGCCTCGATCTTTGGGAAGGTGGAGTTGTACGCTGTAGGGAAGTCAGTGCATAGCTTCTTTGTGCCCTCCAAAGATTGTTGTAGGTCTAAGAACTTGTTGGCTATCCGAACAACCCGACCAATTCCCATGTTTCCAACATATAAGACTTGTCGGAACCAGTCCTTCATAGTCTTTTCTAAGTTCTTTCTTCTCTCCATCTTATCGATTTGTTTTGGACAACAGTTGGGGTGTAGTTATGGACATGGTAGGTAGGTCATCCACCGATGACCACTACTGGATGTAATTTGTTAAAGCATCCACCTGTGCTTTGAGCTCATCTTTTGAAATCTTGTCCTGCCTTATCAAATGTACCACCGTGGCCACTGATTCCTCAAGATACCCTACCTTTTGTTCTTTGGTGGCAGTCCCTAGATCCATGGTGGATATGTTGTAATTTATCCCTTCCTAACCTACCACAGGCATGGCTATTTGCACAGCTCAAGACCCAGAATCATCCATCGTTACCTTAGATTGGATCTTAAGATTCTTTTCCTTCTTTGTTGTGATTTGAGCTCGGGCTAAGATAGCCTCTAGTCTTGCCTATGGGTCCTTTAGTATAGGAGTTTTCCTTTTGAGCTGTTCTTCCAACCATTTTGGTACAAAATATTTTCCCTTAGGTGAGTCATGGTCATCCTCGCCCCTCTCGGTTAAGGCCAAAGTTTCCATTCTCTTATCTTCCAGGGACTTTTCTTTCTCCTTGGCAGCATCTCCTTCCTCTTCATCGAAGTCTTGGATGAACACAATGTGCTTAACAAGAGGTTTTACCAATGATTGTCATAGGGGACTTTCTTTCTTTTCCACTTCCTCCCCTTTCTTTCCTTGAATTGCTCGATCTCGAGGCACTTGATCGCTTGGGCTTCTCCTTTAGTTTTGTCTTCATGTTGTTGTTGTTCTTCTTCAGGGAGCAGCCTTTCTACCTCTGATTCGGTGTCCTTTGGCTACCGGGCCAGTTCTTTTTCAAGATCATCATCAAAGGCTTACACGATTACCTTGCCACCAATGTTATCTTCCTCATCCCCGCTCTCCAAGGAACCAGTTCCCTCCTCTTCCTAGGCAACCCTGTCAATAGTGCGATGTTCATACTCTGGGTGCTTGTGATATTCATTAGCCTCCTCCTCGAAGGGCTTTGAGGCCTCTTGTTCTCACCTCTCCCACTCCTTAGAAATCAACATGGTGGATTCCATGGCCGGCGGCCTATTGGAGGTTGTGAAGGTTGGGCAGTAGCGAGGACCTGAGCCAAGGCTGCCTGAAGTGCGGGATCCATGAGGATCTGGGAGAGCTCAGAAGGGATATTCTGCATATGCTTTGAGAAGGCCTCAGGGAAGGTAGGAGTGGGCATAGGTGTTGTCACCATAGGTAATGGGAGTGATGTAGTGGGTGACATGGGAGTAGAGGAGGGAGGAGTAGTCATGGTAGAAGAAGAGTCAAGTACAATCACAGGCTTAGTCGGGGGCGAAGGGGCAAGATGGACAGAGATGTCCACTACTAGCAGGGATGTGGCGACCATAGCCAGAGAAGTAGATGGTGGGGGATCCAAAGCAGGTAGAGCCAAAATAGGCTTGATTTGATTAGTACCTTCTACCTCTTCTTCTTGCACCAAAAGTTGTTCTGTCGTGCCCCCTATTTGCTTAAGTCTTTTGGGGGGGAGCCCCTATTTCTTTTCTTGTATAGACCTTAGAGTCAGGAGACTATTCTATTTATGTCTCCTTTCTCTTCTTAGATTTGGTGACTGGAGGAGACTTGGATGTCCCATCGGTTGAAGTGGTGACAACAGCATCCTCTGTGGCACTTGGCTCACTTTTGAGCCCTTCATAAGTCAAAATCACTTCTCGCAGTTTCAATTGGGCTATCTGTCCATCAATCCACTCTTTAGTATGAGCCAAGATTGGCTTGGTTATGATATCAAGGTCATCAACCTCCTGATCGTCCCAGTCTATTGTTGGTAGCTCAAGCTGGCAACTGTGGCATACCTAGGGTCCATTATGGTGCTCTCCTCTTCTTCTACTTGGTCTAGTATGGGAAAGAGTTGCACCTTTCTTACAAAATACGTAGTCATCCACATATTGTGCCTTGCCCGCACCTCCTTGTCATCTTGACAATCTGCCCAAAAGTCCTCAATGTGGTGGAGATGAGCAAACCCCGGTCCAAGGGCCTTCCTAATGTGTCCATATGGGTCCATCTGTGGCCGGGCAGTGTGTAGATGAAAATGGTAATCCTTCAGTTCCTTCTTAGAGTTACCAGCACACTGGGAAGTTTGTAGCTTATACATGCCTTGCCCAAGAGTCATGGGATAAGATATCCCTACTATGTGTTCACCACTGAAGATTGCCTATATGTGTTGGAGTTGTCAAGAAAGCTCCAATAGGATGATTCAGTCATTAGGGTATCGAGGCAACTTGTTCGGCCTTTCAGTGAAGCCCTGGGCACGGATGTATGTGAACTCCAAGTATTGAATGAAGAGGAAGGCATACTGCTTCAAAAAAACCCTAGCACTACGGGAAACCCTCATTTCAAAATCTTCGGCAATCATTCTGACAATATGGCTGATGAAGGCATCATTCACTCTGCAATACTCCCTCTTGAAGTTTTGGTACTGGAGCTGGGGGCATTTGTCAGAGGCCTTCAATTTTTAGCCCTGCCCATCATTGGGTGCCGCAAACAACCCATTGTATTGTCTCTGGTCTGCCAAGGAGTACATGAGGTATGAGGTCATATAAAACTTTGAGCTTTTCTTCACGTTGAGGAACTGCTCATGAAAGCAATTGCTAATTATACCTCCCTAATCTAATGTTGTCTTTGTGGTAACATCATCATTCCCCTGAAGGATCTACTCGATGAAGTACACCATCCATTCCCAAAAGAATGGCGCCGTAGGGAGGCCCATCACCCTGCTTAGCATCGTGACCAAGTCATGGTAATCCTCGTGGAAGCCACTGTAGAAGAGTTCATGAGGAACCTTCGTAGCACTGCCCCGCTTTTCCCTAAGCCAATGCTGATTTATTAACCTTGCACAGCCTGCCAGATTATCATCCCATGTTGCCTGACATTCTTCAATGGTGGGTGTTTCCATTTCTTGAAAAGTAGGGATATGGAAGGTTTCTATGATTCCTTCAACCCACATGTCGGCAAGAATGTTACCATCCCTGTCGACAATTATTCTTGTCTCTGATTGATATGCCTGCCGAAAGGCCATGATGAGCTCCGGGGCTACAAGAGATGGAGGAAAGCCCGCTGGCTTTGCTATTCCACTATGTCTTATCAGTCTTGCATTATTGGTCGTTGGATTGACCCTGACCCTTTGTATAAATTCGTCAATATTGACATGGCCTATGTTTGTGTTTATAATTTCCTTCCAATCCGTGGTAACCTTTGAGTGCAGGGGTTCACCCTGGAACTGGTATTTCATTTGGTCTTTGTCCTCTTTCCCTCGAGGAGTCTTTCCTGACTTCTTTTCTTTGTCCTTTTCGACGGGTGCCCCTAAAGGTCTTGCACCCTTCCATATATTCTGCAAGCAAAGGCGTAGTCAGTGCAATGGATCACAAAAGTATTCATGTTAGTTGAAATCCCAAAGATGAAATCCATTTTAAATAATTTATCAAGCATAACATGATACTTTTATCTCCCGATGTCATTGATCTTTTGATTAAGGGCATTTGGGCAGTTTCGGGCCCGGAGGGCCGAACTTCCCTAGCAAGAATGCTATTTGGGTAGGTAAATGGGGAGGAATGATCTGAGAGACTCCTCTCGATCGAATTTCAAATATTTAAGAGGTTCGCAATGAAGAGGACCAAAATTAAGCATGTGGGTCAAAATTAGATTTCAAATTTGGGCTCATTTGGATTGATTTAGGAGAGTCCAAAGGTCCTAGGCCAGAAAGCTATCTGGAGATGGCCGTTTGGGACAACCGAGTAGAAAAGTTCCTAGACAGGAACCCTGGGGGCCGGTAGATCCAAGGGCAGTCTGCAGTTTACATTATTGGGGCCAGAAGGCTGGGATGTCGTGGTGCATTCATCGATTGGGATGACAATCGTCAGACAGAAGTCTGGAGCCCCAGGCCCAGAAGGGGAGGTAGCCACCACTTTATTTTTAGTTTTCAATTGGGCGGACGAAGCTCATTCCGCTAATAGCCAATCGATGAGAGATTACTCATTGTCCCAATAAAAAGGGGTTTCCAGTTGGTGTGAAGGTCTCCCTCGGCGAGAGGTCTCACCGACTTCCTCGTGTCTCGCCAAACAACCATATTGGCAAGAGGTGGGGAATCTTCAGTGTGAAGTCCCAGCAACCTCGCAAGGTCTCGCTGACCCTTCCCTCAGTGTGGGGTTTGTACCTTCGGTGAGAGGTTTGTGTCTTCGGGGAAAGGTCCCATCGACCTCCTCGTGTCTTGCCGAAAAAACATATTGGCAGGAGGTTGATGCTCAGGGGAAGGTCTTACCAACTTCCACATGTCCCACCGATCGCCAAGAGGTGCACCGGGCCCAGCGTCAGTGTTGGCTATTGGATTTTCTTCTTAAGTATTCACGGAAAATGGGAAGTGAAAGCTAGACGCTTGGAAAGCTTGGGGGGTTTTTCTCTTCTTGGAACGGCGAAGGAGGGACAAAGCTCTAAAGGTTGAGGCTTGGCACAGTTGATGTTGAGGGCATGTGTCATGCAATTTTGATCCCAAAGGTGAATGGGGGCCCGGGGCTTGGAGGGTGGAGTGATGCCAGGCATTCACCGTTCGTGACAGTGAAGACCGCGTGGAATCGCCAAGAGGGATCAATGTCACCGGGATGTCTGGGAAAAGGCAAAGGGTCCCACTGAAAAAGGGAGCCTTCAGCATAATATTTCAAGTCAGAGAAAGGTCTCCCCGACTCGGTGATGTCTCCCCAACCAGCCTCGTGTTCGCCCAAGGATGAGGGGGTCGGCTTAAGGTCTCATCAAAGGAAAGATGTCACAGCAACACAAATGAATTGGTAAAGCCACTGGATCTCGCCATGACCTCTTGGCAACCAAGACTTGTCTTGCCGACGGAGAAGCTCGAGGGGGACAAGCACATAAATCAGGATGCAGAATCCTGAAGACCCAAGCTCGAGAGAGCCAAAGTCTATTTCTAAACTGCTATTTTTTTCACCAAGTCTCAGCCGGTGAAGGGAGCGCCCAGGCCCGAGGGGCGCGAATTCCCCTACAAATAATGGCGGTAAGCGGGGCAAGTCCTAGATTGATCATGGAGGTGCCATGTGGGTTTTCTCAATTTTTGAGGACATGGGTTTTGTTCGTCATGTCACATTTTATCATTCACATGTCTTCTTGATCGTTCTTGTTCATTTTAAGCTTTAGAAATCATGAAAGCAATGTTCTGGAGGGTGAATAGAAAACCTACCTTGAACACTTGATGAGGCAAGGCATGGGATCCACTAGCGGTCAACACACAAAGGCAACAGGCAAGAATCGACAGAGGCTTTGAAGATGGTGGGATCCTCTCTAACAGGCTCTGATTATTCTCTGCAACACTGTCAAGTCAAAATGACAGGATTTGAGTGGGTCTTTTATACCCCTACTGCCATTAATGGCGTCACTGAATGCAGGTATGGCAGAACAAAGGTTGGTGGATTTAAAAACATGGACGGCGGCAGGAGCCCTAGGGTCCAGAGACCAGGAAGATGCGAGATGGCGGCCTTTTGGGAAATTTCAGCTTGGCAAGGCTGACAGTGGCGAAAAGGAAGCTGGGGCCCAGAGGGCAGAGTTCTACCAGAGGTCTACCATCAGGAACGACAAAACCAACACAAAATTCTATACTCAAAAGTCTGGGGGTTCGGGCCCATAACGTTTGAAGGTAGTCATAGTTTCCTCGCAAACATTTCAGATGTCAAGGATAGAGTTGGGACCCAGTGTCCAGGAGGACGGGATCCATCCGCCATCTAGGATGGCTGGGTCAATAGGGAAACCCAGCCAGGGAGACCCGAGGGGGCAGGCCCGACTGGGTCCAGGGCCTTTGGCAGAAGCAAACTACCAGAGAGACCCAAGAAAGCACCAAAACTCGACAAAACAAGCCAAGGGGGAGCACGGTTAAATTATGATGAAACTTTGGAGGTACATTGACCATCAAGGGCACAAAAACGGGGCATGAAAAATGAGGCGGCAACAAAAACGACCCAACAAGGGAAAGAAAAGAGGGTCCCCGTTCTGAACGGGGTGTGTGTGCTAAGGGCACAACACCTACCTTTGCATTAATGAAAAGGATAGTAGATATTGGAAGTTCATTACATGTCTCATGTATGTGTTAGTATTTTAATTTTTTTTAAGTTGTTCAAGAGCTTGATTAGGTCAAGAATATGTTCTACAAGCTTTGATCTCTTGACACTGCTTAACATTTTCCCTACACATTTTCTCTTCAATCCAGACGTTTCTTAACTCCTTCCCTTGTTAGCCCTTGGTTGTTCTCAAGTGAAATGATTTTTCTATGCATCTTGCAGTTTGTATGTATCATCAGTCATCTCTTATGAAGCATGGATAACCTTTCATGGAATTGTTGTTGTGATTAGACAATTTCCATTATGAGAATAATCATTTAATTTGTATGAAAGTAAGTATTTTTCATATTATTTGACTTGGTATTGTAAACTTTTCTTTGCAGGATTCTCGAGGGGGGAAAAAAAGAACTATAATGATAGGTAGAGTTGTACAACATAAATCATTTGGCATTATCAATATATTTCTTATAGAATACTTTGTGCAAGTAAAATGGAATGTGCAATGACAATTGGTCTCAAATTCAAATATGAATAGAAGTACATTATACACAAGAATATGGTATCTATTCTATGATTTAAAGAACCCCAAAATAAGAAAATTAATAGGTTCCATATCTTTACTTGCTCTTAGACACTTGTTTAATTGGTGAGACCCTCATAATGTCTTCCTGATAACCAACAATGTTCAAAACTCCTGCAGAGGTCAGATCGGTGTGACATTGGACCTGTCTTGCCAACAGAAGTCATTAGAAAGATATGGACTATTAGAGTGAGTTTTCTATCTTGTGCCAATGATTGATCTCTCACTGATGGGTTGGCTTTGGTGGTCATCGCCAAGAGTCTCCGCGATGGTACATTTCAACAATTTTTTTTTTTAAATTGAATTATTTCATCGCAATTTAGACAAAGGCCACTGACGAATTATTGAAAAGGTCTGATGAAGTTTCTATAGCTGGGACGAAGGCTTCAACGTAACTCCTTGCCAATTTTGTCAAAATGGTGACAAACTTCTGGTGTTGTTTCAACGCTTCAGAAGAGCCATTGCAATTGCGTTTTGGTTATAATTCGTTGGTGGATACATGAAGTTGTTGATATTTTGACGAACATCTAAGTCATTTTATGATGTCAACGACTGATGAATCTGTACCATTATTTTGACGTTTAATTCGTCATCAAAATTTTGATGAAAAAATGGAGACAAAAATTCTTTCATCAATTCATCGATTGTCCAACAAATGTTTGTCGAATGACTGATGAACATTTGTTAGAAAATGGTGTCAAATTTAGTAGTGAAAATTGTGTTAGGTATTCACTATCAGTTATAGCAAGGAAAATTCTACAAGAAAACTTAGACCATATTCTTAACCCAATTTGACAAAGGAATCTCAAGTTAAAGATCCATTTCGATTAAAAGCAAGGGCTCCTCCTGACCTAGATAGGGAATTTCTCTCCATAAGCTTGTTTGACAACAAACATGAACTCATGAAGAAGGTCACCATATTCCTTGAGCACATAATATATTTAGAAACTTGTACTATGTAGACTTGGGCCATACGAAAAATTAGAAAATTAAAGATGGAGAGATTTCTAGTCAAGAACAAAACTTGGCCTGTAGCAGGTCTCTATCTAAGCCCTATGTAGAATTCATCATTTAGCAATGTTCCATTGTTGGTCCCAACATCAATAGTTACTGAAAGGAACTACTCACATACAAATTGTAATACCAGAATTAGTGTCATATATGTCTCAGGCTATCATATAGCATAATTCAGATCCAGATTACCCAAAATTCATTTTACTCCAAAACTTAGTGCCAACCTTTTGAAACATACAAAATAAAAGGGAAAAGCATTTATACCTTTTACAAGGTATCTTAATAGCTAAAATCCATTTAACGAACTAATATTATGTAAGTTTATGCATGAGAAGCAATACAGGCAATACTCTAATAATTAATAAAAACAAGGTGGCCTATGCAACTTAATAATGTTCTAAGTCAAGTTTTATGCTATACCAATTTTCCAAAATCAACCAAAAATAAATTGCCACTAATAGCCACAGTCATTTTATATATTAATCACTGACCAGTGAAATAAATGGGTAACATCCTAAAATCAGAAAGCTACTTCAAAACAAGATCTATTATTACTAGTGTTGAATACCTTTGAAGGACGAACTCCCCAAGTGTTGTATATAGAGCAAGTTTTCCAACAAGAATTCCCATTCCTTGGAATAATTATTTATGACAGATGTGTGAGATGGAAAAATGCAAATTCTAGTAGTCATAACATAGAGAAAACAAATGTAACATGTTGGAAAGAAAAGAAAAATGGGAATAAAGAAATTAAAATATGCATCCTTTATATTCCAAATGGTAGAAATATTAACACATAAAAAGTACAATTTTTTGTGTAAGATTTACCTGGCATCCAAGATCTCGAAGTCCTAGAATACGTTCACCATCAGTGACAACAATGATCTTGATGTTCTGTTTAGGCCAGCTCTTCAAAACATCAAGGACCTTTCCCCTGCCAATTTTAATTACCTCTAAATTATATCCTAGAAAGAAGTGATAGTTCTTTCATATGTGAACAAGAGACCAAACAATATTATCCAATTTTATAATAGATGAATGAATATTCCTTTGGTTGACATTCAGGTCTGAAGGATAAACAAATTCAAAGTAATCTACCCATTTGGTGTGGCATTGCACACTAGTTAGGACATGCAAGAATTACGTGGGAAAGAAAATCTATAAATTTGGTTAGGAACACTTAATAGTGTATCAAAATTAGATTATAGCCTATAGACAAATCGATATTCACAACATCTAGAAGTCCCCAAAAATTTCCTTGATATGCAAAATCTGAAGTTGATCCTAGTTCAATCCAAGTTATATGTCACAAACATAATACATAGTATATAAACTAGTCAATAATGACAAGTAAACATAGCACAAAAGATAAACCCCAAAAATGAATAGGCTCAAACTTCCACCTCTAGTTAACAACAACAATATGCTTTGTATTTCACCAGAGATTGGAGCCCATACCATCAACTTTTCCTTCACATATTTCACAATCTATGACAACTTGATCCTTACCATGAGTGTCATGGTTATCTCATTGTAGGTTAGCAGATACATAAAAATATAGCTGATTGCAGACTCAAACAAACTTTCACTTTCTCGCTTTTAATACTAAAACATACAACCTTTAAGTGGCAAAACCTTTAGTGATCACCTTCAATAATTCATTCAATTTCTTTCCAAAATGAATGTTCATAGCATATGAGTTGAAAAATTAAGTATTGTATGCTTGCATTCTTGACAACAAACCATGTTCAAATATTTTGTGTGCTTCTGCAAGACCAGAATCATAGGTGGTAAGATATAATACTACCATATTGAAAACACATGATTAGTCTTGAAAGGTGAATAACAAGGTGAAAATAAAATATTTCTAATTAATCCTTGACTCCAAACCTTTGAGAATAACTTTCCAATATATAGAATGCTTCTAAGATTTGAAGGGATGTAGAAATTGTGATTAAGCTAGACAATTTTAGCAATATACCCCATAAAAAATAAATCTAGCAGAATTGCACTCAATAGTATCCCCTCTCAAAAGCTAGAATATTTATCACATGGAACACTCACCATATCACATATTACCGTTAAAATCATATCATGTATAGTTTTTGATAATTTAAGCAACAAAACAAGGGTGTTGGTCTATAATCATATCACTTATTGTTTACCAATAAAGTTAAGATAGTATAAATAGAAAAGGAAAATATCATCTAATTTGTAAACTAAGCTATTATAGGAATTTATGAAGTCACACTACAAGGTAAATGAAATAAATGGGGTTAGAACATTATTTTTAATAATATTGAGTACCCATCTTCATTTGATTGAGGAGTTCTACTTGATTTTGAGGATGGTGTAGGGAAGTAGGGAATATTTTGTGCCCCAAGCCAACCCTCTTTCCATCAAATTTTGATTGGAGAAATCTCTTTAACATTAACAAAGATTATGGTGGTAGCCACTGGTAATACAAATAAGCACAAACATAATTCATAAGGCTTGCTTAGAAGCAAGAGCCTACAATTTTCTTCTAGATTATTCCTCATGCATGGGTTAATATGCAGATTTCTTTAAATCCAACTATGTTTGTATTATATGTATGCTTGACCAAACAAAAACTACAAAATAATCTTTTGGAAAAACCCCAGGTTTTCTAGAAGTGTTGAGATCTTCAAAATAGATTGGCACATAACCTACAAAAGGGATTCCTATCAACGCCCCTATCAGGATGCATGTTCTATCTGTGCTCTCACAAGTTTTGAAATAAATTTCCTCAAGCAAGTGAGAAACCTTGTTAAGAAAATTATTTGCACCTTTTTTCTGATATGGCTTTGAGATTAGCTACGAGTGCATTGAATTGTGCAATGCTTGATTTGGTGAGCACCCTCCCTAAAAGCATCACACTTTGCTTAGATGTTATAATTCGGTAGCAACAAGTGGACCACAAGTATCTCTTTCATTGTAGAGTGTGCCATGAGTAGGGGCACCAAGTAATAGAATGCCATGTTGTGCACCGAATGACAGTCCCAAATCCCAATCCAAGGGAATCTGAGACAAGAAATTTTCATAAGCCAAAGAATAAATTCATGGTCAAATCTAAAAGCAGAAAATCAAGATAGGAAAAATAAGTCCTAGATCATAAAATAGATAAAATATTAAAATATCTCCAAATAAGGAATATTTTTGGCTCTTGAAAATGAGGAGCTTATCCTTGAAAATTTGTATGAATCAGGCTCAACATGAAGAAACTCTGAAAATGAATGAGATAAAAAAATCCTTACTATCTTCCAACCAAGGAGAAATAGTGAGGAAACAAACCTACTTACAAATATTTGATCTCCCAAGGAACAGAGGAAAAAATGGAAGAAATAAGCTCCATATTATTTTTTTTCAAGGATGAAGAAGATTACAACTGAGATTAAGATTAAAACCACAATGAACAAGGTCATGTGGTCATAAATTACATATTATTGGTCTTTACTACAATTTCTTGTCATTTATTTTAGAAGTGTGATTTACAGTCATTAATTACATGTTTGCATTTTCTAATCATAAATTAAAGACTTGTGCTTTGGTCATGAATTTCAATCTTGGTTCTTTGGTTGTTGATTGTAAGTAGAGTAATCACAACTGTGTGGATGGCCATGGCCTACTTTGCAAAATCAGGGATAAAAGTATAGGAAGAAGTGTAGATAGCATGTGCTACACAAAGCAAAGCTTGAATGAAGACTTAAAAATATACCTGTAGATGAAAGGTTTGCATGACTATTTTAAGACTTAAAAATATACATGTATAAGAAAGGTTGGCATGAGTATTTTAAGTCTAGATGCTCTTGATGTATTTTTCTAGGGCTTTTCTAGTTTCTTGACATATTTTTTAGATTTCTTCCACTATTTTCTCAATATAATCTTGTAACTTGCTCCACCATTCTTGACAATATATTATTCAACATTGTCTAAACAAAGCATAGAACATAGAACAATCCTATATCTACCTTTAAAAAAAGTCACAGTAAAATTAAATCAAATAATTCCTAATTTAAGAGAGATTTAGGGGTTTTATGTTTTAATCACAAGCTCAGATGAACATGACAACTACTATTAAAGAAGCTTGTAGGCTATGTCCCCTAGTATTACACACATATATGAAGTTGGGTCTTATTTGCAAAAAATTTGAATAGAAATAAGAACTCTTATATTTAAGTCATTAAGTAATCAATACAAAAGTTGCTTTAGTAACATGATGGTTTGATAGACACTCCAAGATAAACAACTTCGTGGTAGTGTAGTAGCATGAATTTCAAACCAAATAATTTTAAAGAACTACCCAACTAGACTCATCCAATCTACCTGGAATCGGGTCCACACATTTCTCCTAGTATACAATCAGGTGGTTATGCATTGTTTGTATCAGTGCATGGCTGGAGATAGGTGACCTATACTCTAAAAACCTCAGCGAAACCTTATTATGAAGATGGAACTCGCCAAATTGGAGAAGTGAAAGGTCAATACTAGCAAGGAAGAGTTTGGACCTGAGCGGGAACCAATAGTGGTGGGAAAAGCAACAAAAAATGGTGAAAATAACCAAAAAAATGGCAAAAAATGATGAATGATTGAAATTCGAGCTTGGCAAAGTATAATTATTTTTTTATATAATGCAAAAAAAAATATAAATATAATATAAAATATAATTAATATATAATATATATTTAATACAATAGTAAAATAGATTAAATTATATATAATATAATTATATTTATTATTATATTTAATAGTATATATATAGATTATATTATTATTATATATTGTATTCTATAATAAAAAATACAAAATATAAATATAAAATTATTATAATTAATAATTAATATATAAAAATCTATTAGTTTAATTGATCTTTAGAGAGATCAGGAAAAATAAAGAGAGATAGAGGAGGAGACAATTCTATATAGAGAGGAATATATACTAACACTTGCACCTAAAGAAGGTTCAAGGATTGCACCGACAGAAAACTATATGTATGTTAATATGTTAGAGAGTATGTGTTTGTTCATGGATGCGCTACAAATTCTAGTTGCATGTGGCTAGCTTAAACAATTAATAATAAGTGCTAAATAATGGAATGAAATAAATTTAGAAAAATCTAGATTAAGGCTCCCTAACATACTTCATGCTCTTGGGCTTAGATGTGGTGAAGTTAGGGCTCCCTAACATGCTTCCTCTCTAACCCCATCATGGTGGACTATGGGAATAACACTATTGCTTCTTGATTCCTTAAATGATCTATTCAAATGGATTGAAATAGTTGATAATATATATGTATTATATATACCATAACTCTTATTGAATCACTGGTAGAATTATATGTTATCAAACTGGTTTCAAATCATAGTTAAAAACATTAATGACTCATTAACATAATGAGTAATAAAAGTTAAAGAATGTAAATGTTAATTTTTTTTATAAAATATGTGAAGGCCTTAAGACTACACTGAGAGGCAATGCCTTTCACGCAATAGGTATTTTTGGTGCACCAAACAACCTAGGTGGCCAAATGGCCTACTTAGGTAGGGGTCCCATTAGGGGGGCTTAAGCTCTAGGATTATGATCAAATTCGAAAGAAAAAATAATAGAGTAATAGTCATTTATTTAGTCATTTATTTAGCCATTTAGTTGTGATTTTACCCAATAACCAATTTAGTCATTTATTTTCCAAATTCGACTAGTGTTAGTCATGTGACTAAAAGGTTTAGTCACCTAGTCATTTATTTTCCAAATTCTACTAGTGTATGGAATCTGAAAAGAGGGTCCATTGATGAGATCATCAATGATAACAATTGGAAATCAATGAGAGTGGCAAGCTTTGATCTCAAATTTTGGCTACTAAATATATATGGACCAACATCTAGTAGTGATAAGAAAATATTATGGAATGCTCTAATAAGTGTTATTGAAGGGCTAGGAGATGAGAAATTAATACTGGCCAAATATTTCAATGCAATTGTATCATCATAGGAGAAAAAAGGAGGTATTTGTCCATCACACAAAAAAATGCAAGATTTTAGCTCTTTCATTTCTGAAAATGCATTGAAGGATATATTACTTGCAAAGGGAAAATTGATGTGGACAAACCATAGAAAATATTTTTTGCAGATCACAGAATGGTTAAACAAATTAATAGCATCGTAGCACTAGTTTTTAGGGTCATTTAATTTGTATTTAGAGATTTTTCCTTTTGTAGGCTTAGACCACTATGCAATTTAATTATCTATATTAGGCCTGCAATCCTCAATAAATCATAGGCCTGCTTTTAAATTTGAAAACATGTGGTTCAAACATCCTCATTTTTTCCCTTGCTAAGACAATGGTGGGTTAGTGCACCTTTCCAGAGAGGTACTAAAATGATTGTTTTGTAAAAAGTTACATGTCAAGCAACAAATAAAAATATAGAACGTCCAAGTCTTTAAGAACATTTTTGTACAAAAAGAGGAGGTGGAAAAAGAATTAGTAGAGGTTCATGAACACATAATATTGCATGGCTTGGATTCAGTTATATATGACAAACAAAAGCATCCGCAATTGGTTTGGGAGGAGTTATGCAAAAGAGAAGAGATTTATTGGCATCAAAACTCTAGGGAATTATGGTTGAAGGATGGGGATCGTAACACAAAAAATTTCATGCATCTGTGTAATTCAAAAGGGCTGCACAAAATTTTTTCCCAATTAAAGATGCATTAACAAGAAATTTGATTACAAGTGAAAAGGAGATACAAAAGGAAGGGGTTAAATTCTTTGAAAATATTCTAGCACCACCATAAGATGGCTCAATGCAGTCAAATTAGGATGAGAAAGTATTAATGGATTCCATACCAAACCTCTTATCTCAAGATGAAAATGAGAATTTGATGAAACCATTTACTTTAAAAGAATTGAGGAAAGTAGTATTTTCACTCTCAGGGGATAAGGCACTAGGGCCCAATGGTTTTACAATGCAATACTATTTATGATTTTCTTGAAGGAAATTTATCTTAGACTGTAACATCTCATTCCTAAGATTGTCTTGAGAGAATAAGGGGGGTTTGTGCTAGGTAGAGAAACTGCGGAAGGAGCCTTGGTTGCACATGAAATGCTTCATACTATTAATTCAAAGCATCTACTATCCTTCATTGTAAAGCTTGATATGATGAAAGCATACAATAGAGTTGACTAGAATTTCTTAATGAAAGTATTGGACAAGTTTGGTTTCTACAAAAAGTGGTGTAAGTGGATTTTGTCTTGTTGATCAGGAGAATTTTTTTTAGTTATAATAAATGGACCACCATCAGTATTTTTCAATGCAATGCAAGGAGTGAGACAAGGGGATCCTCTATCCCCTTTCTCTTTATAATTATGGATGAGGCATTAAGCAGAACAATAAATAATAGGCATAATCAAGGCTTGTGGCAAGGTATACATATTCCACAATTAGATATTTTAGTACAACACATACCCGTTTTGTTGATGATACATTATTATTTAGAAAAGCAACACTTGTAGAAGCCAACTAGGTAAAATTGGTTCTATACATCTATCTTTAGCATCAGGACAGAAAATAAATGCTCACAAGTACAAGATTTGTGCATTTAATGCTAAATTAGCTATTAAAATAAAGATTGTAAGGTCTTTAGGCTTTCAATTGGAAGATTTACCATGCACATATTTAGGGATTCCATTCTTTATGGGGAAGAATAAGATTTCATACTAGGCTAAAGTTATAGAGAGGATAAAATCTAGAATTTCAACTTGGAAAGCTAGATGGTTGTCATTATCTGGCCATATATTGTTAATAAAAACTCTACTAGCAGGCAATTCCAAACTATTTCATAGTAGTTCTCAAGGCTCTAAAATAAGTTGTTGACTAGATTGAGAAGTTAATCAGGAATTTTATATAGAAGGGGAATATGAATGGGGTGAAAAAACTTTCTCTAATTTCTCTAGATAGCATAAGTTTTGAGAAACTCAAAGGTGGGGTAGGTTTGTGTAATATATCCAAAAGAAACATGACCTTTGGGGGAAAATTGATATGGTAGATGTTTACCAAATTAGATTCTAAATGGTGTAGAATCATGTGGGTCAAGTATCTAGATAACCCAAATCTGATAAGAATCTTAACTATTTCCAATCCCCTTGATGGCTTAGCCATGTGGAACTTTATGGTTTCAAGTTGGAAAGTTGTTACTTCATACATTTCTTGGGAAGTGCATAAAGAAGATGTTCAGTTTTGTAATGATTCTTGGAATGAATACCCCCTTGAAGGAAACCCAAGAGCTGCAGTCAACTATACCAGTTTTATCTTAGTTATGGGGCAGTAGGTTAGTTGATTATGTTTTCTCAATAGATGAAGTAACTGGTAGAGTAAGTTGGAGGGATCTTTCCCAAACATAGTTAACATTGGCTCAATAGAACCTGATTCAAAATATTTTAGCAGAGAGGTTATGTTTTTAATAGGAAATAACTAGGAAATCCTGATCAAGTCATATGGGAACCCTCCGAAGATGGTTGTTATTCAGTTAAGTAGGGGTATAAAGCTATCCTCAATATAGAATTCCAAATGCAATCTCAAAGAGCTTTTTCTTTTTTTCTAGAATAACACGATATTACCAAAAGCAGGTAGCTTTGCATGGATAGTGCTAAGAAAAAGGGTACTAACAAGTGATAGACTAATGAAATTAGGCTTTGTAGAGCCTTTCAAATATGTTCTATGTGAGGAAGTTCTCAAGGATGTGGACCAAATTTTTGTAAAATTTCCACACGATCAACTCTGTTGGAAGTTTATTCTACAAAAATTAAGTTTTGTTGCCCCTTTTCCAAATATAGTTTGGGATCTCTTTTCAGGTTGGTTAGTGTTATACAAATATTCTTTGTTTGCATACATTTGGCATTCAATACCAACTATAGTAGTTTGGTCTATATGATGGGAGAGGAATAAGAAAATCTTTAGAAAGGTATCTTCAATAGTAAGAATATCCAAGTTATAACAAAAAAATCGATTACAAAAGTAGTGAATGCATATGTTCAAAATCATAAAAGGGTTGACTCTCTTTTCACATTATTGATGATAGTATTTTAAAGAACTGGAAAGGAATATTTTTACCCTTTAAAGGAAGTTTGCAAAAAACTCACAAGGAAAAGATTGATATGAGTATGGTTAAGTGGAAACCCTCATCTCAAGGCTACTTTAAATTGAACTTTGATGGAGTGTCAAGAGGGAATCCAAGTGTATCAGGTTTAGGGGTGTGTATTTAGGACTCTTGTGGAGAATTAAAGGCAGCCAAATCAATTGCTCTACCTGCTAGCACAAATAATATGGTAGAATCATTGTCACTTCTACATGATTTAAAGCTTGCAAGGCATCTAGGTATAACTTCAATTCATGTGGAAGGTGATTCTTTAATAATTATAAATGCATGTAAGCAAAGATTGTGTCACAATTGACATTTTCAATATATTCTAGAAAATGTTTGGTCGTTGTTAGATAAGTTTCATTTTTTTCAAATATCACATACATACCGTGAAGGGAATATTTTAGCTGATCACCTAGAAAATATGGGATGTCAAAAAAAAGAAGTGACCATTTCATATGCTAATATGGTTGACACATTTTCATTTTTATCTAACATTATAATAAGTGGATGTATGCAGAAGAGTACCATTCACCAATAAGTCAAGAATTTCAAGTGGTGAAAATGGAACAGGAGGTGAAAATAAGGAAAAATTATGTTTTAGTCATCCAAATAAAGAAGTGGAATAGGGTTAAAGGTGCAGTCTAAGCCTTCACCGCTTTATTGTGGTAGTCAATATAGGGTCTTGTAGGTTTGTGGTGTAAGGATATAACACAGAGAGGTAACCACTTTACTGTAGTAGTTAGAAGGAATATTGATGGGCTTGTGGGGTGTAAGGGAAGTGGCATAAAGTGTTCATTGCAATGTCATGATGGATTGGAGCATGAATTGTGGGGTAGCGGTTAGGAAGGATGCAAGAGGTAAAGGCTCACTACGATCTCACAATGTGGGCATGGGGTAGTAGTAGTGGTGTATCGCTACACCATGATAGTTATAAGGATGGTCTATGGGTTGGTTGTAGGTGAAGGAGGCATGAAATAAGTGGCTTACTACCATACTGCAAAGGTTAGGAATGCAAGGTGTAGGGTAAAGGCAACCACTTACCACTACATTGTGATGGTCTAAAAGATAGTGCACAGGGTAGTGGTGGTTGACCACTTAGCGGTTTACCATGGAATCATGATAATTTTAACAAAGAAGTGTGGGATGGAAGTTAAAGCATTTCTTGGCGTACCGACCTATGCCATAATAGTGACATCAAAAAAATAACTTGCAGGGGTAGGGATGGTGATCTGACGGCCAGG
Source organism: Sequoia sempervirens (assembly GCA_007258455.2). NCBI lineage: Eukaryota > Viridiplantae > Streptophyta > Pinopsida > Cupressales > Cupressaceae > Sequoia > Sequoia sempervirens. The sequence continues at coordinate 7,835 of VDFB02040264.1, read as the reverse complement.
ATTTATTGAAGGAGATCAACACTTATGTTTTAACTTGGCCCAATGTTTAGTTTCATCCTTCCATCCTGCATATGATAGTTAGAATTTGAATGCCAAGGGCTAGCTTCTTCACTTCGCGAGTATGCATAGATTAGTAATGGTGTATCTTAGCTACCAACACATTCATGATGACTCCATGCCAATTTTTTGTGCCTCTCCCAGGCTAAGTTGACTGCTATGTGGCACCATTTATTCTTTGAAGTGTTGTAGTGGATGAGCTCATTTTTTAATTAGGCCCTCATGGCCACTTTTGTAATTAGGCCCTCTTGAGATCTTATGTAATTACTTACTATTATTGTTAATATATTATATAGGCTATTTTCCTTTTTCCAAAAAAAAACCTATATCTCTACTACTAGTTAATTAAATTAATCATTTAAATGATGTAAACATGCCTTCTTCTATCACTATTTAATTAAATGAATTTTTATTTAATTATTTAGGATAATGGGTATTCCTCTTCTCATTTAAAAACTAAATAATAAATCATTTCAACTTCACCACAAAATTCCAAAAAGTAGACTTTGCATCTTGACCTTCCATTCATCCACCACATGGTGTAATCTCCCTCACATGCTTGCACTCTCCTCAAGCCTCCACTTTATTTCATCTCATCTCTACATGAAAACTAAAGTGATCTTAACCATTCACCAACTTGATTCAATCCTATCACTCCATTGCATCATCCTCATTTCTTCTCACATGTAAAAAATTCCTTCCCATCCAATGTAAAAATTTATCTCAACTATCTATATATCTTAAGCTAGAAATCAATATATAAAACCTCATTTCTAATATGGTTACCATATACGGAGATGCTTCAAAGATCGCTAGTACATGCTACAAAATTAAGAATACCTTCATGAGAAACCCACATTTCATAACTATCAAATTTCCAAATCCAAGAGCTCATTCAACAATCATGAAGGTATAATGTTATTGTATGTTACTAATTTTTATTATTGTTAATTCATTTTTCTCTATTGGATGTGTAGTTTAGTTTGGATAGATTGTTTATGTTTTAATAAATTCCTCCATCATTTTTGGTCCAAATTTAGCCATCAGATTTCTAGCATGCCTAATGGGTTCCTTGTCCTAGTCTAGCATTTATATTTTAGGGATGCATGTTCTTTGTAAGTTTTTTTAGCCTCAGAAATTACCTTTAGTTTGGGATTTTCATCACCAATTGTGATGTTTCCATTCACAAATGAAAATTTCTATGCTATACTTTTGACATTTTCATATCCAACATGTCTAGTCTATTAAGTCACATTTTTTCTTTCATTAGGCATTTCAAGATATCCTTCTAATTTTTTATTTTGACTCTTTATTTTCTATGTTTTATAGAATAAGCTATTTCTAAAATGTGTATAATAATGTGTTTCTAAACTTTATCAATTCCACTCTATATGGTTTTTCTTCTACCATCTATATTTTATTAGGCTCTTCTAATGTGAGTTTTTTTAGGTTATTCGTAATTAGGATATCATTAACAAGAATATTGATCCTAGCTTCAAATTTTGTAGGACTCAATTTCTTTATCTTATAGTCATGATTCTTGCATAGTTTTCTTCACTAATCAATCTATTACAAATTCTATTTACACTAACTTGTGTATAGGTGGAGTTGTTAACCAAATTTTATAGGGCCTCCTTTAGTTTTCTTGCTAATCCTATCTTGTTGGTCTTTTGGTGTTTCTTCCCTATATTAGTATTTTTTGGACCTTTCTTATATGTCTTTTATTTTATTCTTTTTCTATGTTTTTGGTGTTTTTACCTAATGTAGAAGAAATTATGCACTTGTTTCAATGCTTTAACCTTGAATTTTAGTTTGTGTTTTTCCAAATAGTTTTCTTTCTACTTAGATATTTCTACCCTACTTAGAGGTATTTGTGTGTTGTTTTTAATTTTTTCACCTTACATTTCAATATTTCTATTTTATTATAATGTTTTCTATATTTTGGCTAATATTTACCCTCTACTATTTGTTCTTTTTGTTGTGTTGATAAATTTATATCATCCTAACTCTATTTCCTATAGGTTCCCTTTACCAATTATAAAATCTTGTAATCCACTATCTCATATTTTTTCTAGAATTATGTGCCCAAGAATATTTCTTCAAACATTGTCACACATTTATCTTTACTTAAGGTGAATTCATTTTTATTTTTTTTCCTATTTGTCATGTTTTGGTGAGAAAGTTCAATATACTCTCCCCCACACTATATGGTGATCTTGACAAACAAAAATATTTTTTCTTTCTTTTATTTTGTGTTTGTGTTCATTATTAGGTCATGTATGCTCTCCTCTCATGACCCAGGGTAATATTGAGGATCAAAATCTATCTATTCACATGTGTAATCTTTTGATCTACATTCTTGACAATAGAAAATATTTTTATTTCTTTTATTTTTTGTTTTTATTCATTATTATGCTATGCATACTTTTCTCTCATCACCTAGCATAATATTAAGGATAAAAAATTATCTCATTGATCTAATTCCCCTTCAAATGATTAAATTATGCATATAAAATGTAGTACTTCAAAATATCCATATATCCATGCAAACCCTAATCCTTTAAACTATTTATCAAATCATATGCATCCTAATCCATCAAACATCTCATTCATCATTATCAATCCTAATCCATAAAATTATCCATCCAACCATATAAATTATAATCCATCAAACCATCCATAAATCCATATACTCCCTCATACATTGAATGATACCTTAACTCATATAGATATTAATCCATAAAACTATCAATAAAACCTTATAAATCCTAATCCATTAAATTTTCCTTCAACCCCTAAAAATCCTAATCCATCAAACCATTCATTAAAGCATCCTTTTGACCATATATATCATAATTCATAAAAAATTAACCAAACCACCCATTAAACCATATAAATATTCATCCATTCAACTACCCATCAACTCCTATAGATCCTCATGCATTAAAATATACTTATATCCATCTATGTATGCCTACATCAAGAAATCCCTCAAGATCTCAAGATATCAAACTACCCTTCAACCCCTATAGTCTCTCATCATTTGAATATTTTATCAACCCTTATAGATACTAATACATAAAGAAATGAAGCTCCTAATTCAAATGGCCCATGTATTAACCTTCAAGAAGAAGAAACCATTCTAGAACAAGATGTTCCTTCATGCTAAACCTAATATGTGTTTGAAAAATTCCTAATATAAAATAAATAATTGACCACCTCAATATCTTATGGAAATCCTTCATCATCTTAAAATCCTAAGAATAAAACCAATCAACCCAACTTAGCTATGAAGTATGTTATCCAAGGGATACTAGCAATGAGTCATAATTAAAGGTATGGATTCGAAGAGTCATGCCATAATTCTTCTTAAAAAAAATCATTCTCCCACAAGTAAAAAATTATTCAAGTAATCTAAAATCCTTGTAGAATTTCTATTCCCTTCAATCAACCCATGTAGGAATCTAAATGAAGGAAATCCACCGCTTAAGTACAATTCATAAGACTCATAAATTCGAATATTCATAATCCTTATAAAATAAAAATAAACCCCAAACATCGATGTATAAATTTGTTTATCTCTATCCAAAAGGTAATCAATAGAGAGGACATTAAGCTTGAATATAATACCTCTATAATACATGTATCCAAACCATAATTTGGATATATATCAATGTTCTTGTATAAAGCATGATCAAGATTTTCTAGAACCAAATCAATGGACTCAATTCACCCACATTGATCCTATTGATCATAACTATACACAATAATCCTATTTGTTAGAGTAATTAATTAATATTTAATTGAATATTAGGCTAATTAATTTCATGCAATTAAGCTAAAATTAAGAGTTATTTTTCTTGTTAATTAGAGTGAGCTATAATTAGATCATTTTGTCTCATCACATAGGATGATGACACTTGTCATGATCTAGTCACCTTATCATTTATTTTTTCTCTTATAAGCACTCTCCTTCATTGTATTATCTCTCAATGAGTATTGAAACTTTTCATTCTGTAAGTTTTTCTAGTTGAGGATATAACAAATTGTTATTTGCAGCTCTCTTACATGAAAGTTATTTTTGTTCATTATTTGATCCCTGTCTCGTGTCATTCACAATTCTAACATGGTATTAGAGTGTGGATTCAATGAACCCCTTTTCTATTTTTTTTATTTTTTTATCAACTAGGATTATAGAAGCAAATCTACAATCTTCATTATTTTTATATAATTTTTGGATTTGAGTTATTTTTTGGTGTATTTTTGCATGAAAAGGACATCACCATTGCATCCAAGAGGCAAAACAAATGAATTTTGACTATAAATTTATCCAATTTCACTAACAAGAGCTTTTGAGGCAATTTTTTTGTACAAGAGTGTGTAGGCCCTACATGGATAGTTTCAAAAAATAAAAAAGATGCTCTTTATAACATTAAGCACTATATACATAACACCTGACACTATATATAGTTCTAAACACTATACATAGCATTAGTGGTGTTATTTGGCCTGCCGGTAGTAGTAGGCCATTCAACAACCTTATATTTTTTTTGTAACTTTTACATCAGTCGAACGACCGAAAACCTTTCCTAACAATCAAAGGCTTTTCTAGTGGGTGTCTAAATTTTCCAATGTGAGGACCAACAACACACACTATGAATATTTTGGCATCCAAATTGGATTATTCTATCAATCATTTTTTATCAGTCATCTTTTTTTTTGTTGGTGAAGGGAATATTCATGAAATCATGATAACATTAGTGGTATGGCTTGCTGGCAAGGCCCCCTCCAAGCCCCCTTTGGACATAAAAGATAATTTTGTTTCTTTTGGCCATAACTTGGGCACTTGGTATCAAAATTGTGCAAATAAGATATCATTGAAAATTTGGTTTTGTATACTTTCTAATGGTGTGGGTCTCATCATCATATTTTTGTATGGGTACATTTTATCACTTGTCAAAGTCAAATGTGTCATTTTCACTCCCAATCTCACAACTTTTGACTAGGTTCATTTTTTTTATGATTCCAACGACATTGGAAAGGTATTTCAAAGATCTTCACAACTATCTATACACTTTTATAGATTTTTCTCCAAGTTCATTTTTTCTTATTTTTTGTGTTTTCAAATTTTGGTGAATTAATTAGACATTTTAACTCTTGGAAACTTTTAATTTGTGTGAGATGACTTGTTTTAGGCTGTTCTACATGTATTCTCAAATTTTTTATCTTATTTGGGTATTTTGAGCATCTTTTGCATGCAATTTCTCTTTTATAGATGCACTAAGATAAAGTTCCACTATAGTAGATATTTTTGGGGGATTTCACACATCTTGTTGTGCCTGTTTTACTTGCACTATGTTATAAAGTGTGATGAGGGGTTGTGATGCCTTTTTTTTTGTATCACATCTTTGTCAAGTGAGTTTTCCTTTGAAAACACCATCGAATTTGATTGATTATTTCCTCATGCATGTGTGCCTTGGTTTGATCACCCTTTTTATTTATAGGTACTTTCATGTGCACATGAAAATGTTCTTTGTTCTCCTACGTGTACTTCTTGGTGACACACAATTTTAGTGGACCTATCTTGGTTCTCCCTTTTTTGTATAATGAGAGGCTTCTAAGTTATTGGTGTTAATGCTTCCTTGGTTTCGTATTGGAGTGATCTATATATCTAGTTCTTGTTCCTATTTACTAGGTGGATGCAATAGTTGGTTACCCATGAATTTCAGTGAGATGGGGAATTTACCATATAGAAACTATTGCATTCTTATTTTTGAAGGTGACCTTCCATTTTATAGATGTTTTCCTTTGTTTTCCATTTAAATCAAGTAGTGTCATTGGGGGCAGTCATGAAAATTCTTATATTTTTTATCCTGATCATCATTTTTCTAGAGGAGGTTCTTCATTTCAGTACTATATTAGTTATATTTTGATAGTTATCTACAACTTATTCTTTCTTTAGGGATGTTATTCATGTTCCTATTTTTTAGGACACTATTTTAGAGGCTTCATAGTCCTTAATTTACCTTTCTCTCTTTTGGAGAGTTCCTCCCACAATTTTTTCTTCTCTTCTCTATTTGTGAGAGATTAGATTGTTTGTACATGGGTACCTCATCAAGCCTTATTTTCTAAGACCCCTCATTGAGGAAAAAGAAGTCTAGATTGAAGAGGAAGAAGCTCTAGAAAATATTCCTAAAACTCCTAAGTATGAGTAGAAGAATCATTATGAAGAACAAATCATTGGTGATAAGAAAAAACATGTACTAACAAGAAGGAAAGATACTGAAGAACAAGTAAATCTATGTTTAATTTTTGAAGTTGAACCCAAAACAATGATTAAAGCATGCAAGGATGAGTATTGGATCAAGGGTATGGAAGAAGAGTTAATGTATATTGAGAAGAATTAGACTTGGGAACTTGTCCTAATACCAGCAAACAAGAATATAATTGGAACTAAGTGGGTATTCAGGAACAAATTGAATGAGAGTGGAGAAGTGGTAAGAAACAAGGAAAGACTTTTGTGTAAAGGCTACTCACATGTAGAAGGAATAGAATTTGAGGAGACATTTTCTTTGATGGAAAGAATGAAAGCTATCTAATTTTTTTTGTCTTTTACAACACATAAAGATTTCAAATTTGATCAAGTGGATGTGAATTTTTCTTTCTTGAATGTTGACTTACAAGAAGTATACATAGAACAACTAAGTTTGGAATGGAAGATTCTAAACCATTGTGTACCCCTATAGTTACTAGTTGCAATTTGAGAAAGAATGAAAAATATCCAAAGGCTAATAAGAGAATGTATAGATCAATGATTGAAGGATTGCTATATCTAATTGCTACACGCAGTTTGTCTTGGGCTAGATTTCAAGAAGATCCTAGAGAGTCACATGTTGTAGCAGTGAAGAGAATATTCAAATACTTTAAGGGAACTCCAAATCATGGCTTGTGGTATCCAAAGGATACTGAATTTACTCTGAGTGCTTACATATATGTAGATTGGGTTGGTTGTGTAGATGATAGAAAAAGTACAAGTGGTGGTGCATTATTTTTTGGATGTAGATTGGTGTCATGGCTAAGCAAGAAACATGATTTAGTGTCTTTATCTACTGCAGAGGAAAAATATATTGCAACAACATCTTGCTACACACAAGTTTTGTGGATGAGGTGAAAATTAAAGGATATTAGGGTGGTATATGATGAACCAATTTCTATCTTTTGTGATAATACAAGTGCTATCAATATTTCAATGAATTCGGTAATGCATTCAAGGACAATGCATATCTTAATCTAGTATCACTTTTTTTTAGAGAGAAGGTTGTAGAGAATGAAGTGAAGCTTGAATATGTACCTACAAAGGATTAGGTTTTTGACATTTACTAAATCTCCTTCTAAGGATACTTTTGAGTATCTCTGGGAGAAGTTGGGGGTTATTCCTCTCCTTCTTTGAACTAGATGCATAAGGAGATGCATTAGTCCAATGGATCTCAAGATTCATTCTTTTGTCTAGATTGATGTTGGTGGCTACCTCTTAGGGAGAGTAGGTAGTAGTATTTTTGGTTTTTTTAGTCAACATGAATGAGTGTTCTCATTATGCAGTGGTTGTTGATTGATGTGGTTTGGTGTGTTCTCTTAAGGGGGAGTATGCATAGAAGTAAAGGAAAGGAAGTTGCAGAGTAGTGGTAAACGGTATGATTAATGTCAAAGGGGGAGTATAAATGATGCAAATAATTTTTCCTTTGAAATTTATGTCAAAGGGGGAAAGAGTAATGTGAAAA
>VDFB02040263.1:0-64211 GCA_007258455.2 Sequoia sempervirens | reverse complement strand
GGGTTAAAGATAGCTAGTCTATTTAGTCTAGTGACAAATTCTTGGGGCTAACCAATTAGATTGGGTTTGACTATCATTTTTTATCATTTCTTACCTTGTGATTTCAATACCTATTTAGGTATACCCCTAGGAACACCCTCCCAAGTTTAATTTGATCTCAAAGTGTAGAACATAAAACCCACTCTTGTTGAGTTAGCTTAGAGTTCTTTGCAATTTAGTTGATGATTTTTTTTACCTATATAGTGACAATCCTATCTATATGAGTAAAAAATGTGTTCTAGGAAGTGGGGTAGTTATTTTGAGACCCAACAAAATAGTGTCATTGTCAGAGATAATGTTTTCTAAAATTTCTTAACTTCATTTGCAAAATTCAAAATTTGACAAGAATTTTTTAATTACTATTTTAGGTTATATTAGTGAAATTAAATTCAAAGAAAATATTATCTCCCTTAAGGAGTGGTGACTCTGCTGAAGAAACCTAATTTTAAAAAATACTCATTTACTATGGAAGAAGAAGACACAAAGATGAAGTGCCTGCATAAAGAAATGTTGTAGGTAATACCAAATCAATGTGGTAAGTGGAACAAAGGATAGAAATATTCCATCTAGACAACATGGTTTTGAAGAGGTTAGCATCTCAAGTAGAGGTGATTCTTTTGTTGACCTAAGAGAAAAGTATCAATACACTTATGATGCATCTACAGATCAGCTGCTCAAAAGAAGAAATTTTAATGTTGATGAGTATGATGTGGTGAGGAACCACACATTGGGTCAAACTAGTAGAGGTACTCATAAAGTTGACCACTAGAAGACTTCTCCCATGGGCTCCCAAGGTTCCCAATTTGATTAGAATTTTCATGATGATCAACATATTCAAGTCAATTCTGGTGAAAGAGAGAGACCCCTAAACGAAGAGATGGACCTACTAAATGAATCTAAAAGAAGAAGACAAAAATTATCAAGAGAGATAGATCATTATGATATTGATATTAGGATTCAACATTTGGCATGTTCTAGAAAATACCTGCTAATTATCAAGAGATAGATCAACTAACTTAGGATTGTGATGCAGTTTCCCAATAAAAAGATCAGTAAATACCACAACAATAAAATATAGGAAAAAAATATTGGTGGAAATCCTCAGAGGTAGGCTCAACAATCCACTTTAGTTAGACAGCCTTTGGGAAATAAAAGATACAAGAAATTGGATTTCTTTGGGATCCTAGGTTATCCCAATCCAATTTTAAGTGATATTAGAGGAAAATTTCTTCCAAGGCAACAATGTCATAATGGGGGAAGAACATTTGAGGTACTTCATCATCATTGATTGATTAAGAAATTGAAGACAAAGATGTGATGATGAAATTGTTCATGCATTCATTGGAGGAAAGTACAAGACAATAGTTCAAAAATCTTCTTGACAACAATTTCTCTTCTTGGGAAGATTTTCTTTCTATTTTCATATTACAACATGTGGAGACATAATCAATCCTAGGTTTTCCATCAACGAGCTCACCACCATCAAGAGGAGTATCAATGAGATAATCACAAACTTCAACAAGTTCATCTACATGATGAGAAAGGTACTCCAACATCTCAAACCTATTGAATCGTGTGTTTTTTTTCTTACTATGATGCTTTTGACTTTAAAATAGGATATTTCTTGATAGCTAAAGATCCTTAGACACTCAAGGAGGCTTATGCCACAACCGTAAATATTAAGAGTAATATGAGGGAATTTGGAAAATAGTTAAAAAGGTTTCATGTGAAATTGTCACAACTAGATAGGGTTGTTGCAAATAAACCCCTTTCAATTGAGGAAAAATTAGATAAATTGATGGGTGTTATTAATGAATTATTTTATAAAGTGGCATGACATTAGAAAGGGCTACCACCTCAGAGTGCATCTTCATATTTGAATGAAGGATAGAGGTTGCACAATAATCCATATAATACTCATTGGTCGAAGAGAACATAACAACAATACAATGGGTGACCTGCTCAAAAGAATGCAAGTTTCAAGCAACATGACAAGGATGTGCTTGATTCATTAACTAAGGAAGCTTTCAACTATTTGAATGAAAATATGTATTTTGTGTTTCCTTCCACATGACCCATTAACTTGTGATATGTTATCTTTCTATGGAGAGGAATGAAGAATTCCCAAATGATGAAGGTGGTTTGGAATATTTTGAGGAAAACATTGACCAATTTGATGTATTATTTTATGATCAAATGAAAGATATTATTTCACAATAGTCCCAATTTGGATTATTACATTCTCCAATTTGGAAATGGACCAAGTTCCAAGTCATATAAAGTACTGTCTCATGATTTTGAGCATTTAAATCTCTTAGGAAACAAAGATAAAAGAGGAAAATACCTTTTGTTGAAGATATCAAATCCCTCACTGATGTTGTTGTTGTGCAAGCCCAAAGTGCCATGCAGTTGAGAAATAGGATTGTCCATTTACAACCACAAAAAGCTTGCAAGGTTAGCTACTAATACACCAAAGTTTGATATAGGTCAATAAAACTTATTTGTTGATGAACAACGACAAAGTATCCTAGACAAGAAAACTGTTGATAAAAGGAAATACCCTTATTAATAATTAAATGAGAATAAATGCATCCCCAAGGTTCAATACAAGTTTGTACAAGCAAATGCTTATGTATCATGTGGAGAAAAGACTTCAAATGTAAAGGAACTTAGGAAATAAATTGGAGTGGCAATGGCCTTTATGCCAACAAATCCCCAAGGTGGAGAAGAGGTAAAAGGTAACTGGTCTTATTTTTCTAATAAAATGGTGTCATATATACCAAGTGTAAATGTGGTGACTATAGCATCAATTACTCCTTTTCCACAATATGCTTCAATTCATATTGGAGTGATCTTGAGACAAGTAAGAGATTTCATGCCTTTGATTTAATGCCTTAGTATCCCTAGGAACATGGAAATCAGGCCTTATCTCTTATTCTTGAGATTATGCAAGAATTGTCAACTAATATTTCAACTAAAGAAGAGAAGGTTGAACATACAATGGAGGGATACCTTGATATGTCAGTTGTAAACAACCAACTTTTTATTGATCCCTTCTACACCACATTTATCATTAATGGGTTGCTACTACATAATTACATGCTTTATTTGAGTGCATCAAGTAACGTCATGCCACTCAAGGTAATAAATTGTCTTGGCTTATAAGTGATAAAATCTTATGGAAAGTTTTTTGCCATGGACTCTAGGGAAGTGAATGCCATTAGATTGGTAAGTGATGTAGAGGTCCAACTAGTTGTTTATTGGGACTAGGTGTTTAAAATGGACATCGTAGTTGTTGATTGTCCTCCTAAATGGGGAATGTTTCTATCATGTAGGTGGGAAAATTTAATTGATAAAATAATAAAAATGGATTTTTCATAGGTCACCATCCCATTGCATGGTGAGAGTGTGAGGTTGAATAGGGAGAAAATATTCCAAGCCAAAATTGAAGATAGGTATAATTTCCCTGATCAAATAAATTTATTTGACAGTAGCATTGATCACATGATTGGATTTTGTGAGGAGATGGCTACCCTTGTTCAAGTGGATGATGAAAAAGAATTGATGGATGGTCTTTGGACCATGTTTATTGATAGAGCTTGCTCACATGAAGGTAATGGAGCTATCATAGTGTTGGTGTCTCCACATGGTGAGAAACATATTTTTCTTTCAAATTGACCTTTCAATGCACAAATAATGTTACTGATTATGAATCCTTGTTGTTGAGGTTGAATATTAATCATAAAAATAGAGTAAGGTGCATGCAGATCTATGGAGATTTTGAGCTTGTTGTACAACAAATAAAGAGTGTGTATTCATCCAAGGAGAAAAACTAAAAATGTATAAGAATTTTGTTTGGGATAACATGGAGTTGTATGATGCCATTAGCATTGAATAGCAACATGGAAGCCAAAATGTTGAGGATGATGCTCTTGCAATTGCAACATCAAGATATGATTTAAATTATAATTTTCCTTTGTTGTAGAAAAGTATTGAAGTCTTGGTGAGGCCTACCATATTAGAAAATGTTTACAACTAGCAAGTATTATGACAAACAACATATTTATAATTTCCTAAATAGTATGGATGAGTTTTATAGTCAACTCATCGATTGGCAATGAATGATCGAGATCAAAAATGGAAAGCAACCTTATTTGGGAATGAGATAATGTAGCTCAAAACAAGCATTATTCCCAAGGAAATATTTGATGGTGGAGACCGTTACAAGAACAAGATCAATTCAACTCATGAAGATGGCAATGAAGGAACAAATCTAAGTACAAAAGAAAATTCTAAGATGGTTTATATTGGTAAGAGGCTTAAACCCCATGTAAAGAAAATGCTAATATCTTTATTACATAAATTTAAGAAGTGCTTTGCATGGTCATATTATGAGTTAAACACGTATAGGGAGGACCTTTTTTAGCATACTATCCCTCTCCATTCTAATGCAAAACCACTTAGGTAAAAGAAAAGGCCAATTATTCCTACATTAGTCCCGAGATGCAAAGAAAGCTAATGAAGATGAAAGAAGCTATAATCATTAAGGCTATCAAACACTCTGAATGGGTGTCAAATATTGTTCCAGTAAGAAATAAGAATAAGGAGAAAAGGTTATGTGTTCATTTGAGGAATCTCAACCTTAAATCCCTCAAAAACAATTACCTTCTTCCTAGCATATATCATTAGTTGCAACAAGTAACTAGATCAGAATTGTTGTCTATGATGGATGGGTTTTCAATTTATAACCATATGGTTGTAAAATAATTACAACACAAGATGAAATTAACTACTCCATGGGGCACTTATATGTATTTGAAGATATCATTTGTTTTGAATAATGAAGGCTCAACATTTTAAAGAGAAATGGATGTGGCTTTTGTTGGTCTTATTGATTAGATAATGATGGTATACCAAGATGAACTAAATATCTTTTCGAAGGAGAGAGGTGAGCATTACAAATACCTTGAAATGATTTTCTAAAGATTTATAGAGTTTGGGATTTCTTTAAATCCCAAAAAGTGTAAGTTTAGTGTTGAGGAGGGTAAACTTCTAGGACACATTATGTCAAAGGATGGAGTAAGGATAGACTGTTAGAATTGGCTATGGAGATAGCCTACCAAGATCTTGACAGCTATAGCCAATTCTAACATGGTATTAGAGCGGGTTGGGTGCCATTGGATAGTCTTTTTCTGAAGAGAGATTGGTAAATCTTGAATAGTTGAGTATGCTCTTCTCTTGCATTGTATGATGATCTGGAGAATCAAAAAAACTTGATAGAAATACCATATTTGAGGGGGTTCCATTATTGGCTCTTTATTGTAGGTTCAAATCAAAGGTTTTTGGTGCAAATTTGACCTCACCATTACGTCTGGAAGGTTTGAGAAAGTTGATTTTTCCTTTTGTTTCATCCAAATCAGGCATTCAAGGCCAAATCTATGAGGGTTTGAAGCTAAAGAGTGGTTGCTAGATCCAAAAGGTAGCTACAATTTTGGAAAATTTTGGGTCAAATCCAACCCTTCCATCGCATCTAGAAGGGCCAAAACCTTAAGATCAATTGTCAATTCATCGAATTCGGAACAGTTGCCCAGTGAGGCAAAAAAAATTGCCCAGAGAGTTGTACGGCCCCCTAGGTCATCATTATTATATGGTACGATTTTTTTCTGATATATATATATATATTATGTGATTAAAAAAATCAAAAATTGTCGATAGTGGCATGGTGTGATGGTTTAAAGGTGGCATTGTTGTTCTTGCCACCAAGGTTCAAACCCCATTGGGGTGGTATTGTTGAGTGGTTGTATTCCAGTTCATAGCTCCGATTCGAAAGTGTTTACCCTTTGAATAAAAAAACAAATCAAAAATTATTATTTGTAGTATTTTGTTTTATCAGAAAAAAATTGTATTAAAAATTGTAAAAAAAATCAAAAAAAATTGTAGCAAGTACTGCCTACGTTGTACCTGGATGGACCTACAGGAGAAGGGTACCTACGGTGCCCTCGAGCTGCCTAGCGGGCACCACGTGGTCCCCATGGGCCTCACTGGTCAATAAACCGATCGAACATTTAAAAAATAGCGGCCACTATAAAAAATTCCTAGCAACCAATTCAAAAACCTAGCGAATAGGTCAAAAATTCTGACGACGGCCAAGAATATTCCACACCCCCACACCGACGAGTGATGTTCATTCAAATGTCAATTTTATGCTTAGATCTAGCCCAATATTTTGTCAGATCAAAGAATATTCTTTGTTGACAGTAGGATAACCGTCAAATTTAATCACACAAATGGTTGATGTCATCATTGTGTCAACGATGACATTAGCGCACCAGTGCTAAAAAAAACTCACCCCTCATAGATGAGTTTTTTGTTTTTGCAGTCCAACTTCGAAGGCCCATAACTCAGTCATTTTGACTCCTTTCTTCAAGCAATTTTTTTGATTTGGGCTAATTTTTCATGCTCTTCACAATGGTACAATCAAAATTTGGTTTTGGTGTTTGGTTTTTCCAAAAATTGTAGATTCTCATAGGTGTTGTTGCTTCGTCCTCATTTTGGGAACTTTGGGAGCTCATATCTTGCTCCTACGGTAACATTTTTGGGTGCAATTTTTTTTGAAAGTGCATAATTTTTTTTGTGTACTTTTCAATGGTTTGATCAGATTGATCTCATTTTGTACCAAAAATTGTACTTGATTTTGTGGCCTATTTCAGTATCTGTAAGCACTAAGATCAAAGTCCACTTCGTTGTTTTGGCAAGTGGCAATTGTAATCACACTAATTATAAAGTTCCACAAATTAGATATTGCTTGGGGGGTTCTTTAATTGAGTGATTTGGTGGGATTCTTCTTGTGGTTGTGGTTGCATTCCTCTTGATTTACACTCTTTGCTTCTTGTTTCATCATGGATCCATCTATAATTCCACTTCTAACACCTTACAACTATCCTAAATTGAAATCTAAAATGAACAAATTGCCAAGAGTAAAAAAGATTGTATAGGATAGTTCATAGGCTTGATGGTGAACCAAAAGATGATGAAGCTAAAAATAATAAGTTGTTGAATAGTTGTGAAGAAGTAATTGGCTATTTATGCTTGTATGTTCTCCTGAATTATTGTTTCACATTGAGCACTTGGATACACCTATGGCTTTGTGGATTATATTGTCAAACTTATTTGGGAAAATAGATGAATTCAAGGACATTTGTTGGAGAATGAATTAATTAGTCTCAGTCCATGTAATTTTGACAACATATAGGACTTCATCACCAAACTCAAGTCACTAAGAACACAATTGAAGGATTGTAAAATTGAGAAATCATATACAAAATTGATCTTAAGTGTTCTTTCAAAGTTAGGACCTAAATATTTAGTGTTTGTGTCTACTTTCTATGCTAAAAGAATGCCTTTGGGAGTGAGTTTAAGATGCCTTCCTTTGAAGATTTTGCTATGCAACTCACTAGGGAGCAAGATAAGCTTATTCAAATGGGTGCTTTGAAGTCTTCAAAATCACATGCCTTGATTGTAAAGGATGATAATTCTTAAAGTGGCAAGGAAAAGAAAAAGAACAAGCCTAAAAAAAACACACAATCCACATCTAATTCCATAGAAGAATATAAATATTCATCTTCCAAAGAGAAAACATCTAAGAAGGAGAGGCCTACTTGTGCATATTGCAAGAAGGATGGACATGAAGAACATTATTGTTATAAGAAGGATATTGATGAGTTAAAAATTCTTCTAAAAAAGAATCACATTGATTTTCCTTCTAGAATGTTTGAATCACCTCCTCCTTCTTCTTCAAAATAATCTAAAAAGGACAAAGGTCGTGCTGATTTTGCTTCTACATCATGATATAAAGGACATGCTCTTTGTGCTTCTTCAGGTCATGGATCAGGGAGATGACTTCTAGATTCAGGAGCATCTCATCATATGGCATCTACACAGTCTATATTCTCTTCATTTCAGCCTTGTACTATGTCTCCTATCTTGATGGGAAATAATACATACATGAGTTTAATTGGAAGGGGGTCTATTATTTTTGGGGACAACACTTTTCAGGATGTCTTGTGTGTTCCTCATTTGACAAACAATCTTTTTTCCATATATCAGATTACACATGGTGGAGATGGGAGAATTGTGGAATTCACACCTGATTTAGTCATCATTCGATACTTGGAGAGTCAAGAGATCATTGCTACTTGGGTGGTTGATCATTCCTCTTAGTTGTATACCTTTGCATATTTTGTTTCTAATCATGACATTCTTCCTTCCGTTGTTGATCACACTTCAAGTGTGAACCATGATTTTGAGGAGACATTTGGCTTCTTGAACTTGGGAGTTCTCACATCAGATCCAGTTCTTGAGTCATGCATTTCATCTCCTCCATCTACTATTGTACCTAAGGTTCCTTGTGATTCAGTACAGCAGGACATACATTGTCTTTCAGATTTGGTTACTTTGGATGACTTCTTGACAGGTATTTCAGACTTGTTTGTGGAATCTCATATTGTAGATTTTGGAGACATCATTGATGACATTCATCTTCTATTTGATGGAGAAGATCCTTCTTCAGTTGTTGCAAGGGAACACTTTGACCAAGTCTTGTTTATTCTCTACATGATCATTCTTTGTAGTTTGACATGACTATAGATCCTTTTGGAAAAAATTTGGAGGAGGCTTCTTTGTCTTTAGAGGGGATATCCTTGTCTTTGGATCATGTTCTACATTCATCTCTACTTGATTCTGAATTGTCCTCTTCAGCAGTGTGGCCTAAAATGCTTGTTTAGAGTGTTTCAGCTTTTGACATTGACATGGAGACACTTGAGCATGCTTCAAAGATATCATACATCATCTATCTTCCTGACATCCTGCATACATCCATGGTTTGTTTCTTCCTAAGGGGAGGAACGTTGTTTGAGAAGATTGGATCATCTTCAACATTCAATGTTGAGCTTCTACCATCATTGCAAGAGACTCAACATTGAGGGGGGGTTGCATCGTCTCTCTTATTCTTCTCTCTTATGGGGGGTCTTTGTTAGAATTGGCTATGGCTGCTTAGATCTTAAGGCCAAATGGAAAGCACAAGAGAGAGAATATGCATATACAAATATGATTCAATTGATATGATAAATGTAGTAGAAACCCCTTGGTTATATAGCCAAGGTGAGATATAATATGTCATAATATTATGACAAGTGTCTTAATCATATGACATGAGACAACTAATCACACTTACCTAGGTTCACATGTGTTACAAGTCAAAAGATAAGATAACAACTAATGGGAACTAACACCTTCTCTAAAGATTCCTTCCTAGGATCTAAGTAAACTTAACATGTAAATAAGTCCCTTAGTAATGAATTAACTAGGTACAAGAATTTATTTACACCAACATAGACCCCAAAAGAGTTAAGGAAAATAGCCTTATCCCTCAACCCAAATATGTGAAAGGGATTCACTCCTTTGGGAAGATAAATTTTGTTAGGAGGTTTATCCCTAACTTTGTTGAGAAGACAAAAGTCATATCAAATATTCTCAAGAAGGTGAAATCAATAGAATGGAGTGCAAAACTAGTTAAAGCTTTTAGAGACATCAAAAATTGATTTATGAGGCCCCTATATTGGTAAGCATATATTACTCTAAGCCTCTTTAGTTGTTTTATTTTTATACATTTTATACAATTGTTGTTGTGTTCTTACCTTAGAACGTGGATGGATATGATCAACCTTTATCATTATTTATTAAATCATTACAAGCTACATCTGAAATAAAGTATTCAACAACGAAAATGCATCATTATGCTTTGGTTAGGGATGTAAATAATTTTCGATCATACCTAGTGGGTGCATAAATTACTACATTTGTACCACACCTAGCTGTGAAAGATATTTTCATGCAGCAAGAAGTATTGGATAAGAGGTGTAGGTGGGTAAATAAAATTCAAGAATATGATATAAATATTCAAACCACTAAGCTTGTGAGGGGTCAAGGTTTGGCTAATTCCAACTTGGAAACAACATAAGTAAATGAGGTAAAGTGATGGTGTTATTGTTGAGTGTGATTTGGGTAACGGTCTATGGTATAAATATATTTTCTTTTATGTAATAGGAATGAATTTCCCACCTTCTATGAATGATAACAAAAAGAAGACCTCTTAAATTACATTCATAGAGATATGTGTTGATCCAAGGTGAGCTAATGTGGAGGAATCATGAAAGAGTTCTTCTCAAATGCTTGAACAACAAGCAAGATGATGAAGTGATGGGAGAGTGTTGCAAGATGCTTGCCACATAGATAATTGAGAGATAGATTTTGGTCGCCAACTTTGTTCAAGGATGTTGAACAAATGATAAAAAAATGTGATGCTTGCTAGAGATTTTTGTGCAAGTTAAAGTTTGTTGGTGTTCTTCCTTTGTTAGCTTCATATGTTGAGTCACCCTTTTAATAGTGGGACATTCAATTCATTAGGGAAATAGAAGAAAAAACCTATAATAGATTTTACTAGCCATGGACTATTTCACTAAGTGGGTTGAGGCTATTCCAACTTATAATTCCACATCCAAGGTGGTACTAGACTTTCTAATCAACATCATAACCAAGTTTGGGGTTCCAAAAAAGAATTATTATCAATAATTCTATGTGTTTTAGGTCAAAGGATATACAAGATGTGTCTACTAAGTTTTTTTTGTTCTAGTACATTATTCCCCTTATAATCCATAGAGTAATGGACAAGTTGAGTCGAACAAGAGTTTGATGAATATCATCAAAATAACTTTAGAGAAAAATAAAAAGAGATGGGATGACAAGCTCATTTTTTCTCTTTGGGTCGATAGAGTTGAAATCAAGCAGTCTATTGGGTGTAGCTCATTTGAGTTAGTTTATGGATTGGAGGAAAATATGTTTATCAGTTTTAGGCTAGTTTTAAATCAATTGTTGCAAGATGATGGTGAAGATCAATGTGATGCAATGTCGCATAGTGTTATGGCCTTGGCTAAGTTAGATAAAATATGAAGAGAAGCTTGTGTAAAAAAAGCACCATAAGAAGATTATCAAATATTTTCATGATAGGAAAGTATCACCAGGGGAATTTCATATTGGTGATTTAGTTCTTCTATGGAGCTCCAAGTCTAAAGATAATGGCAAGAACAAAAAATTTGACCGCTTGTGTCTTCGTCCTTACAAGGAATATTCCAAAGGAATCCTTACAAGGCTTTTGGCAGTTTTTCTCCTCATACATGTGTGAGAATGACTCATTTTATTTTTAATTCCCTTATTAAGGAATGTTTGTAGCCACCTTCTTAAGAGGTTCTTGACACATTGCACACATAGATGAATGGTGGCATTCATTGAGTTGGGAGTTACATTCTAACTCCTCTTCTCACCTCTTGAGGTGTATCTCCTCTCATTCTTCATTCAAGCAAGCTTAAGGCTTAAGTTCTCTTTCTCTCTCTTTGTATCATTCTTACAATATTGTCCCATGGGGAGCCTGGGCATCTATTTTCATGGAGCTAGAGGTCTCATGAGGAAAAAATAATTATGCTACAGGATTAATTGAAATCTTTTCCTAAAAAATACCAGCCCCTACCTTTTAGGACTACGAAATTGAGGCGGGGCTAGAAATTTCCCCTATAACTTAGGAATTTTTTCTACCACTTGTCTACCATCTAAAATTTTAAATTCCTATCAGAAAATAAAAATAAGAGAATTTTTATTTATTTATTAATTTTTATCAAAGCACTTCACTTCATTCCTTAAATTTTGGAGCTTCAAATTTTAAGTTGAATTGCACTATTAAAATCATGAGACCGCCAACTTTAAAATATTCCTAAAAAATCCCAACAACACCCACTAGAATTTATTAGGAAGTCCCCCTCCATGGGACCTTACCCTTAGGCATTTTGCCTCCATTCATAATATTGGGGTTTTTTCTTTTTTTTTCCCTTATCAAATTCTTGTGTCTCCTCTTGATGGTGTTGGTGCCTGGATTGGCTTCCCTCATTTTTTGGTAATATCTTTTCATCAAACAATACTCATTTATTAATACTTTCCATTGCTCATTTTATTTTTTCTTTTATGAGCTACATTTGTTGAAGGTTTCCAAGTTTTGAAGTTGGAAGCACTCAAGAGAGGAAGAGAAGAGCCAAAAGTCTAATCTTGCTTCTTGTTAAGCCGAGAGGCTTCTTACACTCACATAATGGAATGAAAAACCTGTGTACATTTTTATTCCCTAGATATATTTTGATGTGCACAGTTGGCAGTCTAGATGGAAATGGACAAGATTGTAATGAACAAGATATGAATGAGTCAATGTTTTTTAGTTTTAAAGCAGATTTTAAAGTTATGAATGATTTTAGCATGCGAACCGTTTCATGCAAGAACCGGTTTTAAATTGACTTTGGTTGCTTTGTTGCTAAGCTCGCCATTGTTGAAGCACACATTTGAGGATATGTCCAGCCATTACAAGCCGCCGGTACTGAATGATTTGAGATCTAAGTCATGTGCACTGAAGTTTTTCAAAGGATCAATGACGTGTTTAGCCTCAAGGCATTCAAGGCTTATGTAGCTGAGTTTATTTCCACCCTTTCCTTTGTCTTTGTTGGCATTGGTCCATTAGAGCATATGATTTGTGCTTTCTTTTTTTCTCTACAACTCTATTTTGGTCCTGTTTTTTTCTCCTAGCCTTGTTTGGAACTAGAATGGGTGTAGATAAGTTAACGCCAGATGGGACTTTCAACCCTGTGGGTCTGGTTGGGGTTGCAGTGGCCCACACTTTGGCTCTTTTTTCTCATGCTCTCCATAGCATCCAATACTCATTTCAAATTTGGAGGTTGTTGCAGGAGCACCTTTGCGATGTGGCAGAGCATTTCCAATGCTATGAGGTGAAAATCATTATGTTTGCAACTGAGTGGTTTATGACCCTCTTCATCTATTGGCGCTCATCAAATACCATATTCGTGCTCTCAACTCTACTCCAGTGGGATCATGGCGATATTGTGGGCATATTGGCCCACTTTCAGTACATGGATGCCCATGTACTCTTGTTACTTCCCACTTCCATTCGGATTGTTCATGTCCAATATTCATTGAGATCACATTTCTTGGGGCATCGGTTATATAGATCTAAAAATAATGTCTATGCTTCCACATTTTGTATGCATGTCAATGAATTTTTTTTGTCTTTTAATGGTTTTCCATATCCCATTATAAGTTCTCATTATGGCACATGCAGGGAGGATGTTGGCAAGTTGCAAAATGGGAAATTCACATTTGTTTGAATTTTTTTAAAGCCTTTTCACACATATTCATTTGTGCATATCATGGGTCATTGTGTTTCATGAGATCTTGAAGCGTAAAGGCAATGTTAATGTACCCTAGAATTCACGAGATCACATTTGAAGATTATAAATCCTAATCTTTTTTTTATGTATAAATTGCAGTTATGGATTTAAGGCTAATAAAGGAATTATAATGGGATAAGTTGGCCTTAATAGGAAGTGTTTTCCCTAAGGAGATTTTGTCAAAAATCGCCCCTTATATGCACAATTTCCAAAGAACTTGACTATTTTCCAATGAACAATTCTTTGGAGGCAACATGCATCCACCAACTCTATCTTTTCATGTGTTACACTTAAATCTCTATCTCTCAAGAATTTTAAGATGAGAAAAGGGTTTCTCTCAACTTGTAACATGTTATCTTGAACACGTTTGGCTAAGAAGGTATTTGATTTGAATACTTTTTCATTCATATTAGTTCTTTTCTTTTTGATTTAGTAGAAAGTGATTTCATCATTAGTAATTAGATATGACAAGATTTGTGAAGCATCAAAATATATAATTTGTTTTTATATGCTTTCTCTATAATGTTTATTTATTATTTCTTTTAGATTTGTTTGAATTATACTTGAACTTCCTTCTTATTTGTCATTGTTCTTTTTAAATCCTATAGATCAATTTTAAATTATTTTTTAATGAAATAAAATCTCTTTAATATAAATTAAATTATTATAATCAACTTTGACTCTAATTTTATTATTAAAACCTAAATTATTTAACTTATAATAAATTTATTATTATAAACAACCTTAGTGTTATTATTATTAATACTGTAATTAAATATTAATAATTATAATTAATTTAATTATAGAATTATTATAATAAATTATTCTTTATATAACATTATTATTTATATAAAATAGGCACCTCAATAATGATAACTTTCGGCATATTTTATATATATTAATATTTAATATATGTATGCTAGTTTAATAATATTTTTCAAACCCTTGTGCAAGATATATTTTATCTAAAATTTTCAAAAAAATTTGCAATATTAGTTTAAATCTATTTCTCATGTTAAATTTGCATATACAATTTTTTTTAAAAAAAATAAATTTTTTTAAAGGCTCTAGTCCTAATTTAAAATATTTTATAAAAAATATTAAGAGTTTCATATTTTTAAAAGTATTAATCAAAAAATATATTTAATTTCTGCTTTTTAAAAAAATATAACAAACAAATAGAGTCTTTTTTAGAAAAAATCAAAATAATAATTTGCATTACAGGTCTGCATCTCTTTTAATATTTTCTTCAATGTTTTTTAAATTAAAATAAACAAAAATTAATATTAAAAAATTAAAAATTTCTCTTACCGCTTTTTAGGGCTTCGACCCTTTGTAATTTCTTTTAAAACCTAAAATCTTTCATTTTGCCCGCGCATTTTCCCTTTTAAATGTGCTTTTGAATTTTTAAAAAGTCATAATCGCTTTAATAAAAGGATTTAACATAAAGGTGAAAATAAAAGGCTTTTTTATTATTTTTTAAAAGTCATATTTTGGATATTGCTTCGGATCCTAAATCGGAACCGGATCCATCTACATCCAAAGATGATCAAGAAAAATGGAGGCTCAAAAATGAGGAAGCCCTTGGCCTCATAGGTATTTCCATGTCAGTTGAACTATATGTTCATATTGGGACATGCACAAAAACCTATGAAGCATGGGACAAACTCAAAGTTATTTATGATAGTTCAAATGAATCTAAAAAAATTCAACTTCAAGATCAACTTGAAGATCTAAAATATTCCGATTTCAAATCTATGAATGATTTTCTATTAAAATTTGATGCTTTGAATAGTCAATTACATGGTTTAGGAGTAAAATTAGAAGATCTTAGATGAATTCATCTTATTCTTAAAAAATGTTTTCCTAGACAATTTCAACAATTTATTACTAATATTCATACTCAATTAGTTATTCCTTCTTTAGCTACTCAATTAACTTATAATATTTTTCATAATTTATTAAGACAGGAAGAAGCTAAGTTAATTCAATTTGACAATCTTAAATCTAATGAACATGCTTTTTTGTCTACAAATCATAAGCAAAACTCTAAGCCTCGTTATAATAATGTCAATGATCCTAGGCTCAAGAATACTTCTTCTAAAAGGCCTCATTGCACTTATTGCAATAAGGAGGGTCATTGGCAAAACACTTGTTTCAAGAAGCAAAATGAGAAAAATCCTATGAAGCAAAATAATCAACAACAAAATAAACCTAATAATCATAACTTTCATAGCAATGCAAATTAATCTAGGCACGCTTTTAGTTGTATTTTTTATGTTTCTCAACCTCTTGAATGGGTTATTGATTCAGGTACATCTCAACATGTCACTTCACATAAAGAAATTTTTGAATCTATACAACCTAATATGTCTAATGTTCCTCTTCAACTTGCTAATAATCATAGTTGTGAAGTAGAAGCAATTGGAGATGTGAATATTCCTAATGGAAAATTGCATGATGTTTTATATGTTCCAAAATTAAAGATTAATTTGCTTTCAGTTGCTAAGCTTTGTCAAGATTATAAAATCGAATTTTACAAAGATATGCGTTATGTGATTGATCCAAAAAAAGAACAAGGTCATTACTAATGCCAAATTAGACAAAGATAATTTATTCAAATTTTATGAGTTTACTCAATCTAGATGCTCTTTAATATCAACCATTGATTTCAATGTTTGGCATGAAATACTTGGTCATATAAATTTTAACAATATTGCTTTGATGCAAAAACTTAATATGGTAGAAGGATTGCCTAGTATTGTTCCATATAAAATTGTATGCACAGGATACATGAGTGATAAGATGCATAGGAAGCCCTTTCCACAAGGTCAATCATGGAGGGCAAATCATAAGTTGCACCTAGTCCATAGTGACCTTTTGGGACCCATGGAGAATATCTCCATCCAAGGATCAAGGTATGCACTTAATTTTGTTTATGATTATTCTAGAAGAACTTGAATCTATTTTCTTCATAGTAAGGATCAAGTTCTTGATATATTTTCTAATTTTTGCAAATTTGTTGAAAGGCAATCTAATTTTAAAATCAAAATTCTTAGAAGTGATAATGGTAAAGAATATGTGAACAATGCTTCTAATAGTTATTTGAAATCTTTTGGTATTAAACATGAGCTAACCATTCCCTATACACCTCAGCAAAATGGTGTAGCGAAAAGGAAGCATAGCACTATTGTTGAAATGGCTAGATATATGTTACATGCTAAAAATATGTCTTATAAATTTTGGGTTGAAGCTATACTTTGTGCTACTTACATTATTAATA
Source organism: Sequoia sempervirens (assembly GCA_007258455.2). NCBI lineage: Eukaryota > Viridiplantae > Streptophyta > Pinopsida > Cupressales > Cupressaceae > Sequoia > Sequoia sempervirens. The sequence continues at coordinate 47,555 of VDFB02040263.1, read as the reverse complement.
GGACTCCTACAAAAGATTTAAAGGATATAACTCCTGAAGAAGCTTGGTCAGGTAGGAAGCCCAATCTTAATCATTTAAGAATTTTTGGTTCAATTGCTTATGTTCACAAACCTAAACAAAAAACAAAAAAATAGATCCTAAATCTTCTTATCATATTTTTTTTGGTTATGATGAACATTCTAAAGCTTATAGAGTTTATAACCCTCTTATAAACAAAGTTAAAGTTGCTAGAGATGTATGTATTGCTGAAAATAGTGTTTGTGATTGTTCTAAAGTGCATAATATTGAATCTTATCAAAATAAAATTATTGTTGTGGAGATAATCCTCAAGTTGAATCCTCTCTTAACCCTCCTAATGCATCTTGTACTCATAGTGATAGTGATGATGAAAATATTGAAATTTCTTCTCATGATTCTTCTTCTAGTGATGACACTCCTACTTCTAAAAGAAAGCCTAAGCGGTTTAAAAAATTTATGCAAGAAAGTGAGGATATTTTAGCTAGAATGAATCAATCTAAAGCTAGAAAGGAAAACTATTGTAATTATGCTTTGATGTCTCAAGTTATGAATACTACTGATCCTCAAACTTATTAACAATCCAAATATCTACCTCATTGGAAAAAGGCTATGCAAGAAGAATATGAAACTTTAATTGCTAATAAAACTTGGGATTTAGTTCCTTTACCTCAAGGTAAGAATCTTGTTTCATGCAAATGGTTGTATAAAACTAAGGTTAATGCAATAATGAAGTTACCAAGTTTAAATCTATATTAGTTGCTAGAGGCTTCTCTCAAGTTGAAGGTTTAGATTATAATGAAACAGTTACTCCAGTAGCTAAAATTCCAACTATTAAATTAGTGCTTGTTTGAGCTTCTCATATGCATTGGCCTATTCATCAAATGGATGTTAAAAGTGCATTTTTAAATGGTTATTTACATGAAGAAATTTATATGTCTCAACCTTTGGGTTTCATTAAGGAAGGTAATGAACATCTTGTTTGCAAATTGAAGAAATCAATTTATGGTTTAAAACAATCTCCTAGAGAATGGTATTCAAAAATTAATGCTTTGTTTCTATCTCAAGGTTTCATTAGAAGTAAAAATTATCCAAATTTATATATTAAACATAGTGAAAATGATATTGTGATTATTATTTTATATGTTAAAGATTTAATTATCACTGCTAGTTCTAACAATTTGATTAATGATGTGAAGTCTCAACTCAATCAACAATTTCAAATGACTGATTTAGGACTATTACATTATTTTTTGGGTATGCAAATTTGGAAAACACCTAAAGGTATTTTTCTTTCTCAACATAAATATGCTCAAGATCTCTTAGCTAGATTTAAAATGAATGATGCAAAGTGTGTTTGTACTCCTTGTGAATTAGGAACTAAATTAATGATTAATATGGAAACTCCATTTTTTAATCCTACTTTATATAGGCAATTAGTTGGTAGTTTAAATTATTTAACACTTACTAGACCTGATATTTCTTATAGTGTTGGTTTAGTTTCTAGATTTATGTCTAAACCTCAACAAACTCATTCCAAAGTTGAAAAAATAATTTTAAGTTATATTAAAGGTACTCTTAATCTTGGTCTTTTTATGATGCAAATTTTGCTTTTTCTTTAAAGGGTTATACTGATTCAGATTTAGGAGGTGATCCCAATGATAGGAGATCCACTTGTGGTTATTGTTTCTTTGTTGGACCGAGTGCAATATCATGAAATAGTAATAAACAACAATCTACTTCTCTTTTTTCTATAGAAGTTGAATATAAAGGTTGTACCAATGCATCCAAAGAAGCACTATGTAGCAACCCCGATGTTCTACTCAGTAAAATTCCAAAGATTATACGTTAAGTGAATATTCTATGATGCCATGACATAGCAATAAAAAAAATTCTTTCCATAATGTAAATTACATGCACAATTGAGATAACACTATTTCCAAACTTCTAATGCAATCCATTGTAATTTCACAAATCTTTCCATAACATAGATATCATATTGATGAAACTCAAGTTTATCATTCATGATTACAACCTTCCATATAAATAGGTACATGATGCATACATAGCTCTTCTAAGCTGCTTCATCTAGCAATAGATATACAAATCGATCATGATGCTTCCGCAATGGATCATACCTTTTGGGTGTCCTCGCTCCCTAGTGCACACACTCTAGCTATCCCCAATGCTAATGCAAAGATCCGCAAACCTCAACTGCCATCTGATGAGGAGAAGCATCACTCAAGCACTTTTCTTCCAACCACAGACTCAAATGTGGTCCCCTGCACATCTATCATTCGACAGATTGCCCTACCCTTTGACGAAGAAATTGGTTGGTAAACTCCATAACAATAGCCTATCTGAGCTTAGTGTTGTGTCCTACATGACTAGAACTTGTAAACCCTACAATCTCGTACTAGCATGTATAAAAGGGACACAATGAACTGACAGTGTAACCAGTGGCTACTTACACTACTTTGGCCAAAGTATTCTCACCCAATACTTCGAGTGACAATTTCCCTATTCACATACACTTCTATAACTTGGTTTGTATTATGATCTTTCATATACTATGCTTAGATAATTCCTTCTTTAGGTAGTCCTTAACCTTAGAAATAACGTAATCCTTTTTTTCCAAATTATAAAGGTTTCTCTACCAACAAAGCCTAAGAATAAGTTATTTCCCCCTTCAATGGATATTCCACTTCCTAGGTATAGCATACAAGCTTTTCTAGTTTACACAATAACTTCTCATAAACATCTTTCCAAACTATTCCCTTCATTGGACAAAAAACCTAGTGATCGAGGTAAAATATGTCTTTGTTTTACATTTTATTTTCCTTTAAACTTTGTCATTTTGAATAGTATTTTTTGTTGTTCCTGTCACCATTTGTTAATGAGATGAAGATATTTTATAAAATACAAAGGAAAGATAAAACTTATGAATATATCAAAATCCTTTGATCATTTATTGATTATCTCTATGATTATGGTAGCAGGGGATGCTTAATGGATGGCACGTGGACGAGGGCATCAGTGGAGTGAAGTTAAGACTGTTCAAGGGTCATTTGTCATTTTGGTTAAATTAGTGTCGAGTTGTATTTATCTGTTTTAAGTTGTGTCATTTTGAATGATGGAAAAAGACTATAAGCTATTTTTGATTATCTTTCAAGGTTGTTGGCCACAAGCTGAAACAACCAAAGACTCTGAACTATGTTTTTATTCAATAGTAGTTATAAGTTTAATCAATCCATAGTATCTATAAATATGTAAACCAAGACTCAGTTTATATAGATGATAATAATATATTGATACAAACTTTTGTTCGTGAATTAAATACTGTGGTGTTATTTGAATAAACATTGATTAGCGTGGAGTAACTTGTATTTGTAAGCCTCATCACTGATAATCGAAGAAGGTAGGGCCCACTTCATCGATTACTCGATGATCACTATAGTAGGATTACATTGTGTGATAATAAACGTTTTAGCTTTACATGCATTTTTTTGTGATTGAATTGGTTTGCAATTTACTCTTAAATGCATATGAGTTTAATCCAGTGTGCTATATTTTGTAAACATTGATTGGTGTGCTTATCAATATGTGTGTGAGTAAAGTTTAATGTGTTCCATTTCAATTTTTTCCCTTGATTATATTATGTTCTTAGTGTGGAATAGTAATGTTGTTTACGGTTTACTGTTAATTAGTTTATGTTGCAGACTGTTTGGATATAGGCTTTTGTCATAGAACCAACAAGAGGTTTGAGAGCTAGATTTCAGAATAAACATAGATTAAGTAGCATTGCATCCATCCCCACCTATTTCATTAGTTTCATCCCTTAGGTATATTTCCGCAACACTGTTCACAAGCTTACGCCCCCAGATTGACATTGAGAAGTAAACTAAGGAAACTATGAAATTCTTGAGGAATGATCCAGATCCATCTACCCAAATTAAGATAGAATTACAAGGATAGTTTTACCCATAATATCAACCACAGTTTAATCCAATAATTTTGGCACCGTTACTAGGGAGTGGTGTTAAAGTCCTATCATCCTAGTGAGCTAAGTTAGGAGCATTACGCTAAGGAGAAATTCCACACGACAGTTGACCTCATTTGGATAATTACCCTTAGTTTTCTTTGTTGTAAGTCATATAGGTGCATGAATCGTAGTAGGGATAGTAGAGGGATATTTTTTAGAAAGGATAAGGGGAGTACACAACCAAAAAAATCAAAAATCAAATAAAAATTATCAATCAAGGGAGGCAGCTCACAACAAGAAAAATTAAAAACCAAATTACAACCATTAGTTGTGCATACATCGCCTGAGAAAGAGTTACCTGAACCAGATATCGAGAAGTGTGTTATTGAGTCTACCATTATTGAGACACCTACAGGTACCCGTCAAAAGTCTTCTGAAGTATTACGAAAAAAGGTTGAAAAATTATTTCAAGAATCTTGCAGGTCTGAAGCTAGTCCATTATCAGAAACCCAAAATCCATTTAAAACTCACTTTACCCCCTAGGCATTAGATTTCATGGCTGATCTCAACAACAACAACAACAATAATAACAATGAGAGGGCATTAGCCAATAATAGTCTGGTCACTTTTAAGTTTCCAATTACACATCCTGAAGAAGATGCCCCTATGAAAAACATTCCTCATTCAACTTTTCTTGTTTTTCATGGTATTTCTATTGAAGATCCTAACATGTTATTATTTAAGTTTGATGTGTTGTGCCACAGCTATGATTATTAGAGTGATGCACAAAAGCTCAAATTGTTCCCAACCACATTGAATGATGTAGCCTTACATTGGTTCATGAATCTCAAGAATATCAGAACATGGGAAGTCATGAAGGAATTATTTTTGACCAAATACTAGGAGTATTGTAAAACAAAAGAGGTCTGCGATGAAATCTTCTGTATGACACAAAAAGAAGATGAGTATGTGGAAGACTACCTTGAACACTTCATCTTCAGCTTTCAACGATCATGACAACCAGGGCTAACTCCCGATACCATAAAAATGTTGTTTCTTAGGGGAATAAGGGATGATACGATGGAAGCATTGAATTTAATAGGTGAAGGTAATATCTCTAAATTGAGCTTTGATGATATTTGTGACATTTGCAGGAATTATTCAAGGTCTCAATGCTCGGGAAGGAACTATTCAAGTAAGTTGTATCTTGCAGGAGCCACAATAGGTATCACAAAGCGTGAGATGGGTAATCTACTTGAAGACCTTAAGACCGATTTATTAAGTCATATGGGTAAATAGATAGACACTTTTTACACACAAAGAAAATAGGAGGAGGCTGAAAAATCCTTAGTTGTCTTTTGTCCTATTTGTCGAAAGAGGCATAGTGGTGAAGAGTGTCCATATAATAGAACAAATATATCTTCATTGGAAGAAGCCAGTAGGGACACCATGCTAAAACCTCTTCCTATAGGGATGACCGAGGTAGAATACACAGACGGACCCATTTACTTCATGGCCCAGCGAAGAACTTGGCAACCAAGAGCAATGCCCCCTACTGATTATCAAGCCGCACCCCAAAATCCTTTTCAACAAAATTCCTTCCAAAACCAACATGGATGGTATGGATACTGGAAAAAACCTCCATACTACCCCCAATGGTCACAACAATATATGCCTGCTCCACAATCATGGTGAGCACCCCCACCACCTTACCCACAATATCAGTCATTCCCTTCGAATCCACAACCTCCAACAATAAACCCATATCAGCAATCCCAATAACTCTTGCCACATGTACCATCATCTAATCAACCCTCTAGTTCAACCTAACCACCAAAAGCAACACCCATGCTCACACAACCAACACCCAATCCAAACAATAAGGTGGATCAATCAGTCTATAATAATGAAGTGGCAGGGTTCCCGACTTATCCTGTCAATGCATTGGAGATTGACTTTGTACACCTAAGTTTAGGAAGAACCTTCAAGGTCCAACCATAACAGAAGTTTTGGACCATCCAGTTGAGCCAAAGGAAGAGCAACCAAAGCCTCCATTTCTAGATAGGTTACAAGAGTGACCAAAACAACAGGAAACATTTCAACCTAATTTTGATTTTATGAATGAATTACGTAACATTAATATTAAAATCCCTTTGTTGCAGGCTATTCGAGATGTTCTGGTGTACACTAAATCAATAAAAGAACTCTATGGGAGGAAACAACAAAAGAAGCAGGACCCCAAGACAGTCCAAGTCATTGGACAACTCGTAGACTTGACGTTGGGGAGAATCTTTGTCCCTAAGTATGCTAATTCAGGAAGTCCAATGATTAAGGTACGTATTGGTGATGTAATTATTTCAAATACACTTGTGGATCTAGGACCAACTATAAATGTAATGACTAACAAGACTAAGGAGAGGTTGGCCCTTCAAGGACTGATACCTACTCCAATGGTCTTGCAAATGGTTGATCATTCCCTCACAAAACCAGAAGGTATGATTAAAGATATCATTATTTCTATTGAGTCTCTTGGAAGTACCCAACATATTTCATGATTTTACAACCAAAGATCAAGTTGGGGGGATACCCCTTAATTTTAGGTAGACCTTGGTTAGATGCTACTAATGCTTTCATTAATTGCAGGCCTAGAAACATGATGATTTTGAATGGGGAGCAAACAAAGCAATTAACGTTGTACCCTCCAGCGCAACCATTATTGGAAATGGAGGATCCCTTGTGGATTGACAATGATTTTGAAGAGTCTTTACCTATTTTGACAATAGATCAAAGTAGGGAATTTGAAGAAATTTCAGAAGACACTATTATTAATCATTTTTTGCAAAATTATTTTTTGGTGGATAATGTTCTTGAGACAATTATTTTTCCTATGGGCATAAGTGATAATTGCCCATTTGGAAACTTTCCATTAGTTAGTAGCTCACAGTCTATTCAACATTTTATTACTTTGCATCAATTATTGCCACATACTTGTATATACAGTTCATTTTTTATAGCTGGAAATTTTGACCCATCTTTGTCTAATTCACAACTACTTGTTGTAGATAACCCTGTACAGTCTCAAGTTACTAAAACTTTTCCTAGTAAAACACTTAACATCAATCCCAATTTGAATGCCTCCCAATTAAAAGACCTGATTGAAATGTTGTGTGCACACAAAGAACCCTTTGTGTGGGATTACCAAGACATGAGAGGTATTCATCCTGCTACTTGTACACACCATATCTATATAGAAGATGGGAGTAGACCTATGTGACAACCTCAGCAAAGGTTAAACCCAGTCTTACGGGAAACAATTAAGGAAGAACTTCAGAAGTTGCTTAATGTAGGATTTATTTATCCAATATCAGATAGCCAATGGGTGTCCCCACTTATAGTAGTCCCTAAAAAGAATGGAAAATGGCGAATATGTGTCGATTATAGGGCCCTTAACATGGCCACTAAGAAAGACCATTTCCCACTTCCTTTCATTGACCAAGTCCTAAACACCTTAGCTGGCAAGAAGTTATTTTCTATTCTCGATGGATTTAGCAGATATAATCAAATCTGTATTGCCCCAGAAGACCAAGACAAAACTACCTTTACCTACCCATGGGGAAAATTTGCTTACAATGTTTTACCTTTCGAATTGTGTAATGCACCCACTACCTTCTAGCGAGCTATTCTAAGCATTTTTTTATTTAATTCATGACTATATAGAAGTGTATATGGATGACTTTACTATTAATGGTCACACATATGATGAAGCTAAGACAAATCTTGAAAAAGTGCTTAAACGATGCATTGATACTAACCTTTCTTTAAGTCATGAAAAATGTCATATGTTAATGAATGAAGGTATTGTCTTGGGTCACTATATTTCTCATAAAGGAATTGAGGTGGATCCGAAAAAGATAAAGATCATTCAAGACTTTCTTGTACCTACTTATCCAAAGGATGTGAGTAGTTTCCTAGGACATGTTGGTTATTACAGGAGGTTTATTCAAAACTTTAGAAAGATTTCCTCACCTCTCTTTGTGTTGCTAGGGAAAGATGTAGATTTCTCATGGACACCTGAATGCCAGCAAGCCTTTGAGGAAATCAAAGGTAAACTTATAACTACATCGGTGCTATGAGGACCCAATTGGGAACTACCATTCCATATACATACTGACGCATTAGATACTTCTATGGGAGCCATCCGGATAAAAAAGGAAGACACTCTCTTTTACTCTATCTACTATATTAGTAATAATTTTTACTAGTGTTGAGGTAAACTATACTGTCACTGAAAAGGAATTCTTGGTTGTAGTTTATGCAATAAATAAATTTTGCCGCTATATCACTGGATACAAATTTTTTGTGCATACGGATCATTCTGCTATTAGATTTTTTATGAACAAACCAGTTGTTACAGGACATGTGATCCAATGGTTGCTTCTCTTGCAGGAGTTTGACATTACCATTCTTGAAAAACCTGGGCAAGAGAATGTAGTGGCTGATTTTCTATCTAGACCGCAATGTGAAGATGAACCAATTCCAATTGATGATGCCTTTTCAGATGAGCATCTTTTTGCTATATCAGCAAAAAATTCATGGTACACTGACATGGAAAATTACTTGGTTACTTGCAAGTTCCCACCTTATTTCTCTCTAAGGGAACGTCGAAAGTTGGTTGGACTTAGTGGTGATTACATGTGGATTAATGGATTGCTCTTCCGATGTGGCCTTGACAACATCATGCATCGATGTGTGGCTAAAGACGATGTCTTTGACATACTTCACGCATGCCACACAGAACCTTGTGGAGGACATTTTGCTACTTAGAGGACTGCCCAGAAGGTCTTAACTGTCAGCTACTATTGGCCCACACTCCATAAGGATTGTAAGCATTATGTTCAACATTGTGATAAATTTCAACTTATGGGTTGGCCTACCCACTCTAATGAAATCCCTTTACACCCCCAGTTATCCATAGAACCATTTAAAAAATGGGGTTGGATTTTGTAGCGCCCATTAATCCTCCTTAGAATAAAGAATACATCTTGGTCTATACAAATTATGTCACTAAATGGGTAGAGGTAGTAGCCTTAAAGCATGCTAGGGATACTAAGGTTGCTAACTTCTTGTAATCAGAGATTTTTACCAAGTACAGTGTACCTCGAGAAATTTTCACGGACCAAGGAGCACAATTCACCTCTGACTTGATTGTTGCATTGGTATGAGAATATGAAATCAAGCATTAGAAGTCTTCTCCATACCATCTGCAGGCCAATGGGCAAGTGGAAGTAACCAACCGAGAATTGGAGAATATTCTCACGAAGATAGTAGCATTGCACAAGAAAACTGGACAAAAAGACTTCCCAAATCTGTTTGGGCCTATCATACAACTTGGAAGACAACTACAAGACTGACACCGTATGAGCTCATCTATGGTAAGAAGGTTATATTGCCAATTGAATTCAAAGTGAAGACTCTCTGCACTACTCTTCAGCTTGGGATGAGTCTCAGTGAAGCACATAAAGAGAGACTTGCTCAACTCCATTCTTTAGATGAAATGCATCAAGAGACCCTTTTTCACGTGGAAGTGGTGCAGAAGCAAAGAGCGCAGTGGCATGACCATTTCATCCAGTCATAGACATTCCAACCTAGGGATTGGGTGTTACTTTATGAATCCCAGTTCCAGGACTTCAAAGGGAAGTTCCATACTTGCTGGCTCGGTCCTTATTAAATTCAGACTATGTATGATAACGGTGTTGTTAGACTATGTATTGTGGATTCTGAATACATGACTCTTCTTGTTAATGGGAATCATTTGAAGCTTTACAAATGAACCCTTTCACATGAAAAATTTTCTTGTATTGTGATGGAGGAATTGACTCTTGTTCCTCTCACTTCTTCTGAATAATGATATTTGTTAAAAAAATCAATAAAAGATCCAACAATGAAAACCTTCGAGCGTGTTGGCCAGTTAACGTTTGAAAACTAGTTTCTAGCGAACATTAACTGCTAAATAATATTAGGGGTGAAAACCAATTTCCAGGTGCCTCTAGGCAGTGATAGGGTGAAAACCAAGTTACTGGCAGTCTATCATTGAGATTAAAATAAATAAATTAATTTAAAAAAATAAACACAAAATAAAGGCACACAACCTCGCCTTCCTGACACTTTTGTGCCAGGACCTACTTTCTGATTTGTGTTGCAGTTTTTCATTGATGGTGTGGGATGACCTAACTTTCATATCAGTTCCTTGGGGTTTCCCCACGTCCATTTCCATTTTTGGGGTTCTTGTCACCTCGCAGTGTACTACATTTTGCAAGCTTCCTAGGCGACTTGGTTCCTATCTTCTTTTGGCTAGGAGCTTTTGTCACTTGGTTTTGTCTGCTTTTGTTAGGTGGTGCTTGCTTCCTCAGTGGTTTTTCTAGCCTTGCACGTGACATCTGGAACTTATTTTCTCCTATCGATTGCACTATGATCATTTTTCACGGTCCACTCACACGCTCCTACTACCTACTTGCTAGGGTATCATGCATTTCCAGTTACCTCTTCACCGCACTCATTTCTACACGTGGTAGACTACTAGCAGTATTTCACACTGCTTCTGTTATCTATTCTATCTTGGTTGTAGTTAGATGATGTGTTTTCCTGACATACTTTCTTATCATCACCTTGTGATACCTTTGTCTCCAGCAATGACACTACGAGGGTGGCAGTTCTACACAGCTCTGGCACCATTTTCTTTCTTGTCCATTCTCTATTCCATCGTGCTTGCTTCCACATCACCACTCCATACCACCAGCGGTCATCAGTATTGGTATATCTTAGTTTTTTTCTTTTCTTGGTTATTTTATTTAATATTCTTCTTTTCATTTAATGATTGGTGACGTAACCCGCAGATGGGTCACATGCTTAGCTGGGAGGGAGTTGTCATGTCATAAGCCATGTCTTAAACCGTCACATCATATCTTTGCCATATCCTTCCAAGTATGTTGTAATCTATTATTACTTGATCTCGCTTATTTAATACCATTATTATTGTTATTTATCGGTGTAACCATAAGCTCCCATGATAACATCGGTGTAAACCATTATTTTTAAACATTCCAACCCACCTTCTAAATTTAAATACCTGTTCAACTCTTATCATTTAGGCTACATTCGATATCTGCGTACTATTCCCAATACCTATCCCTATAGTAGCAGTTTTTGCATTTGTTAGTGGTTTTCAATTTCTGCTAGTTTTTGTTTATTCTTGGTAGCATCATGGCAAGAGAACATCGTCACCATTTTGAGCCTCCAACTATGGATGAATTGAGGATGCCAAAATCTACCGAGGCATATAAGATTTTCAGGCAGGCAGGATGCAATGTGTATTTTAAATGATTAAGGGGTATGATGAGAGGATTACACGAGAATTTGCAATGAATTTCCATAGGAAGGAAGCAAAAGTTTGTGGTTTAACCATTCCTTTCTCAGTGGAAGTTTTGGTCAATGTTTATGGGTTTCCACTCTCAGGGGAGAAATATTTTCTTGATAATTCTAAGTGTGAAATGGACCTCGAACCTTTGCACAAGAAGTTTCTAGAAAGAGGGGAGTCTGTTGAAATCATAACTAGACAAGGTACAAAGTTAATCTCACTTTCACGGCCCTGGGGCGATGTAGCAAAATTCATCATCTAGTACATAACCTATGAAGGTGGGTATGTATAAATTTATGCTAAGTAGTTTTGACTTATGAATCATCTGAGATGGGGTATGCTTGTGAATATGCCAAACTTTCTTTATTCCTCAGTAAATCAAATGTGAAAAGCAATTCAAAAAGGACATGAAAATTCATTAGCTCACCATGGCCTCATCAAACTATTAGTTGTGAGAGAATTAAAAAGACTTTCTCCTCCATGATATTGGGATTTTCTTCTTGGTGATGATACCCCAGACAACTTTGTGGAGGAAGATTCTCCTGTCACTAAAAACCCACCTAGTGCTTCTGAAAATGAGGAGTATGTAGGCACAGAGTCAAATAAGGCTAGTAACAATGAAAGCTCTTCAGATGAGCATAGTGAGGACTCGGGGACAAAAGAACCCTCTGGTAATTCTTATAGACCTATGAAGAAGAGGGTTTCCAAGAAGGGTACCAAGCAAAACCTAGCCTCATGTAGCAAACCGGCCAAAATTTCCCATGTTACCCCTACGAGTGGCAAATCCGTCAAAACTAGCACACCAAACTGGGAAACTAGGGGTAAGCGGAAAAGGAATAGCAAGAAATCTTCAGTATCCCTTGGTTCTTCAAATAAACAAGCCTCAATTGATTCTAATGACAAGGAGAGATCCCCAACTAAAGAGAAATCACCTACTGCTACAACAGAAAAGTTGGAAAATTTGGAAAATGTAGCTAGTAATGTTTTGGGATCTAAACAACCAAAAGAAGTGCATGATTGTACAGTTCTAAGTGTCGTGTATCACAGAACTAGAAGGTCAGGAAATTCTTCTAGAGAGATATAAAGGAGTAACAGAAGGAAGACAAAAGAAGCACCTATGACTAATGATAAAAATGAAACTAGATGTGAGCAAGAGACCCAACTCCCTCAGTCTCGTCCTTCAATTTTAGAGGGAGTGTTGGTAGCTATAGAGGAAGGAAAATAATGGAACCCTTGAATGAAAATTTACAAGGCATTGAAAAAGGATTTGTGTCACATGGGGAGGATATTCATGATGACACTAACATTCAATATTTTCACATTGAACTGATGCCTGAAGACACTATCAACTTAGCAGAACAAAGGACCACTAAATTGTCACCTCAAATGGAAAAACAGGACTTGAATATGACATTTGGAAATGAAAAAGAATGTATGGAAATGCCCCCAACTAAAAACCAAGAAGCAAAGGAAGAATTCGAGGAAGGAAATCCTTTGTTAACAAATGAGGAAATTCGTAGCCTACAAAACTTGGTAACTAAGTTGACAGAGGAAAAACCTCTGTCAACAAATGAAGAGATAGAAGGTTTGCAAGATTTGGTAGCTAAGTTAAAAGATGAAAATCAAGCACTACAAAATTCATTGAATAGGGTGATTGAGGATAACAAAGCCCTTCAAAGACAGGTTTAGGACGCATGCTCTCTTGATTCCTCACAGAATAGAGATCTGAAAACTCAAGGCAGCACTTGAACAGACAGATGCCTCCAATACATCTCTCATGACCATTCAAGAGCATGAGAAATAGATGCAAGCATTATACCAGTCATGGGTTAAAGAAGTCACTGACACAATGCAAAAATTAGCTCCTTTTTCTCCTGGTTTGTACTTTACATTATTTTGCATGAGGACATGCAAAACGCTAAGCTGGGGGGAAATGATGGGGGTGAAATATGTCTTTGTTTTACCTTTTATTTTCCTTTAAAATTTGTCATTTCATAGTATTTTTTGCTGCTCCTATCACCATTTGTTAATGAGGTAAAGATATTTTATAAAATACAAAGGAAAGATAAAACCTATGAATATATCAAAATCCTTTGATTGTTTATTGATTATCTCTGTGATTTTGGTAGCAGGGGATGCTTAATGGATGCCACAAGGACGAGGGCATCAATGGAGTGAAGTTAAGAGTGTTCGAGGGTCATTTTTCATTTTGGTTGAATTAGTTTCGAGTCGTATTTATCTGTTTTAAGTTGTGCCATTTTGAACGATGGCAAAAGACTATAAGCTATTTTTTATTATCTTTCAAGGTTGTTGGCCGCAAGCCGAAACAAACAAAGACTCTTCTATGTTTTTATTCAGTAGTAGTTATAAGTTTAATTGGTCCATAGTATATATAAATATGTAAGCCAAGACTCAATTTATATAGATGATAATAATATATTGATACAAACTTATGTTCGTGAATTAAATACTTTGGTGTTATCTGAATGAACGTTTATTAGCATGGAGTAACTTGTGTTCGTAAGATTCATCACTGATAATTGAAGAAGGCAGTGCCCACTTCATCGATTACCCAATGATCACTATAGTAGGATTGCATTGTGTGGTAATAAACATTTTAAAGCTTTACATGCATTTTTTTGTGATTTAATTGGTTTACAATTTATTGTTAAATGTATATGAGTTTAATCCAGTGTGTTGTATTTTGTAAACATTGATTGGTGTGCTTATCAATATATGTGTGAGTAAATTTTAATGTGTTCCATTTCAATTCTGTCCTTTTATTATATTATGTTCTTAGTATGGAATAGTAATGTTGTTTATGGTTTACTGTTAATCGGTTTATGTTGCAGACTATTTGGATATAGGCTCTTGTCACAGAATCGATAGGAGGTTTGAGAGCTAGATTTTGGAATAAGCATAGATTAAGTAGCATTGCATCCATCCCCACGTATTTCATTAGTTTCATCCCTTAGGTATATTGCCACAACACCATTCACACGCTTACGTCCCCGGATTGACATTGAGGAGTAAACTGAGGAAACTATGAAATTCTCGAGGAATGATCTAGATCCATCTACCCAAATTAAGATAGAATTACAAGGATAGTTTTACCCATAATATCAACCATAGTTTAATCCAATCACCTAGTCCTAGGGATATCTTAATAATATGAAGTATAGATACATAAGCTTCTTTTATTCATAGATTAAATATTCATAAATAACTGACCCAATCTGTAATATATCACATTAATAAGGGGTTCTCATCAATAGAATAACCACATAAATGATTGATCTCAACCAAAGAATAATCAAAGTAGAATCTTGTCAACAATGTGACTTATTCTCAAGAGTGTAAAGCAACTAACCAAGTAGCCACTTTAACTCAATAGATAATCCCCCCTCTAGTTCTAAGCATATAGTACTCCATAAACTTAAGTGATCAACTTAAACACATAGGTGAGTTTCAACCTAAGTATACCACATTCCCGGATATGATCAAATAATCAACAATCACTATAATCAAGTAGTTTAACCTAAACCTATGTGTTCCCACAAGAACAACATACAATCCTTCCAAGCAAGTTGTTCTTAACCTATTGGTTCCAATGGGTAATCAAGTAAATAATCCAACATAATAGTTTAATCATAACCTAGGTTTCAATATACTTCACAACCCAAATGGATTACTCCCTACCTAGGGTTCATTCAATAATAAGGTAATGATCAAGTGATCACAAATATAGAAGAGTAAAATGACATTGTATCCTATCATAGATCATACTATCTTTTGTTTTTTATTATAGGAAAAATAGGTTTTTATTGGGCCTTGTTATGCCTTGCATAACCACCCCATTTTATTCTGGAACAAAATGGGTCCCCCTTTATCTTTTCCCTTCGGCCTTTGGTTTTCTGCTTTAGGCATTTTCTTTTTAAAGTTTTGTCGGAGGTAGAACCGGAACTAATACCGAACTTGGAAATTCCTTCCTTGGTTCTGGTCTTGTTCCGTTCTTGGTTCCGGTTCCGACAGCTCTTTATCTGTTCTTTGTTCCTTCGCGGAGTCGGGTCCCGGTCCGATTCGGGGTGTTTGAACTTTCTTCGGGTCCGACCCCACCTTTTCTTTCTCTTCGTTGGTCTTTGTCAATTTGTCTCCTATGCCTTTGGGTGTTTTCAGCCTGGTGCATCTCTTTTTTCTTTTTGTTTCCGGCAGAGTCAGAACCGGAACGGGGACCGAACCTTGAAACTGGAAAAAGTTTCTGGTTTGGATTTCGTTCCGATCCCAATTCCACGTGTTCTTTCTGTCATTTTATTTTTCTTCTTTGGTTTCATCATGGGGTTTTCCCTCCTTTTTCTCTTTCTTTTCCTTGTCCTTTCTTTCTCTTTTCAGATGACGTCGGAGGCAGGCCCGAAACAGAATCCGAACCCGAAACTGGAAAAGTTTCTGGTTCGGGTTTGGTTCCGGTCCCAATTCTACTTTATCCATTTTGTCTCTCGTCCCCATCCTGAATTTTTTCCACCTCCACCAGCTCTAAGGAAGGCGGTGTGTTTTCGGTTCAATTTTGGTTCTACCTTCAGTTGGAATTTGAGTTTTCTTCTGAGTTCGGGATTTTCCACCCCATCCGGATTTTCTCGGATCTCGCTCGAACTTCGGCTGAGCATTGTGGGTTCGCGGATTTTCGTCCTTCGCAAAAATCCACGTGGACCAGATTTTTCGTGGATTTCTTTCTTCCCCGAATTTTCCCGGATCTCGCTCCGGCTCCGACCGAATGCTTTTGTGCGGAGATTTTTGGTCTTCGTGGAATTCCACTTGGACCGGATTTTTCTGAAATCCCCGAGGAGATATACCTTCTTCGCGGATTTCTTTCTCCTCCGGATTTTTCTGAAATCCGTTGTTCCCTGTATGTTCCGGGTTTTCCAAAATATCTTCTCCTTTGTGGAAATCCGTCTCGCGCGAATTTTCCCAGAATCTGTTGAAATGTGAAGAAATATGGAGTAGTTAGGCTAGTTAGTAAATAGTGATGCATTTTGATTCATTTATGCTATTTTGAGATCTCACATGTTGTTCTTTGATTGATATGATTGGATTAGGTCTCTAATGGGTGTTTTCATGTTCATTTCGTCAGAATCCGCTTGACTCAGAATTCTCTGAAGTTCCTCCCTGGCTTGGATTTCACGGGTCGACCTGAAACCCGAACTGTTTGTATGATCATTTTTGTTCGAAGTTTTAACGACACCTTACTGACATAGGATTCGTTTCAATGATGATTTTGATTAATTGACTACTGTTGGTGTGATCTTTATTGTGGCTTTCTTTGTTGAATGTAGGATTAAACCCTATACATGATGATATTTGCCAAGGGAGTTCAGCTCGAATGCATTCTCCAGTCCAGTTGGTCGTGAAAATCCGCTAAGGTAAAGGTCGGCAAGATTTTTCCTAACCTCTTGCCGACTGGTGGCTCGACTCTGACTGTTCGAAATCCCAAGGAATCAGAATACTCCCCATTGTGCATCTCATCAGCGTAGGGTTATCACGGTTTCACCAACTCATGGTTCGTTTGGTTCAAATCTGCGTTTATGTTGCCTATCGGCAAGACCCCAAAGATGTCACAGTGATCAAGAATCATATGCAAGATTTGTCAACAAGACAGGGTCATCGTCCCGGCGACATGAATTTCCTATCGGCATGAGAGGTTTCCTTCGGAGAGAGGTCTCAGCGAGATCTTCAGGTCTCACCGACAGGCGGCAAAAGGCATACACGGTTGACACAATGTTCTCTCTTCGCCGAGATGTCTTGGCGAATCCCTTAAGTCTCACTGACGACCACCACCAGAAGACACTTCGGCGAGAGTCATCTTCATTGGCATGGGGTCTTGGCGAAGTCTCTATGTCTCGCCGACCGCTATCAAGAGGATTCCTATATCGGCATAAGGTATTATCCCCGCCAAGATGTTTCGGCGAGTTTATGAGCTCTCACCGACTAAGCAAAAGGGTTTGCATATCGGCAAAGCAACATAGAGTCACCCAGAGGTCTCACCGAACGGTGGATCTCTCATCGAAACAAGGGGTCGGTAAGACTAAGGGAAATGAAGGGGATTGCTATATTCTCTCACCGAACAAGAAAGGTCTGAGTGACACAAAGGAACTTTGGAGAGAGAATCGGTATGTCACGGCGATCAACAGTATGAACTAGTAAAGCTTTTGTCGGGACATAGAATTGCTGCAAGACATCTTCCCGAAAAAGGGTTGTTACAGCGAAGCACATGCAATGACGAAACCCATCTCGGCATGACTACATCAGATGTCTCCCCGAAATAGAAAGGAATCGACAAAAGGTTGTGATGTCACCAAAAGGTCCCGGCGAAGAAGGGGAGGTCACGCCAACGGAATGTCACTTCGCGAAGAGGAAAGGTATATGCCAAGAGGTCTTGCCGATAGCATAGGAGCCCCACCAAAAGAAATGAAGCTCGACGAAGGATCACGCCTTCGCCAAAAATTCTTCGCGAAGAAGGAAGGTCACACCGAGGGAGGAAGATCGGAGGACGGGAAGAGATCGGGAAGACTCTGAAAGAACGAAGTGAGCCCAGCGAGAGTAAAAGGAACTCGGGGAGACTCCAAGTAAAATGAGGGACTTCGCCATGAGGCCACAATGACAAACGATGGTCTCCTCGACATTGAAGATCAGTTCCCCATGTGAAGAAGGATATCGGTATGACTGATAGGGACTCGTCACAACCTCTAGCTGAACAAGAAGTCTTGCCGATAACTATTGTGAGATGAAATCGCATCAGGGAGACACCACGGGTGTCTCACCGACATGCGATTGCCAAGCGAACCACCTCTTGACCGCTCGAGATCCTGCGTGGCAGCTGATCGTCCAATCAGAGGGAGCTAAGGGGGACCTTTGATTGATTGACCGCCCCTGTGGAGGGGACTTACAGAGTGTGACCAGATGGATTCATTCTAAGAACAGGTGGCGATGAATTGACTCAGGCGACGGTGCAAAGATCTAAGGAGGCCTAATGGCACTTCCAGAAGGTGGTCAACGAACAGAGAAGTCCAGAATAGAAGGGAGGTCGAAGAATGAAGAAGCCATGACTTAGAGGGACACCTGTGGTGACCACTGACAGAGGAAAATCAATATTAATGCAGATATCCTGGAGCATTCAAAGAGACTCCGTGAGGGATTTTAAAGGTTGACACGAAGATGCTAGAGTTAATGTTGCAGTTGTCAAAAGAGCTAAAAAGACTTCTCCTGCAAGTAGGAATCCTTCATCAGCATGGACAACAAGGATTCACATTGAATGCACAACCATTTTTCTTCAAAAGATCTGAGAGCCAGCTCTCCAACAGGATGCAGATATTTTGTAAACCCTAGTGCAGGGGACAACACATCCTTTCTTGTACATTCTGTATATAAGGAATTCTTGCCTCTTTGTAAAGGTTGGAACTTCTAGAGTTAGAAATTAAGAGTTAGAACTTTTAGTGTTAGCACTTTTAGACAGTAAGGGATTAGAACTTCTAGATTTAGAGAACTTGTAGACTGAGAACTTTTTAGAGTTAGAACTGTTAAGAGTTAGTTAACAAAAGGAGAGAGTTGCATCTTGATTCTGAGTAATAAGAGCTTTTGTCTTCTTGGTTAGCAGTTAGATTTTAGCACAGACTATAATGTATTTTCTAAATTCTCTTAGTGTAGTCGGAAGCAATCTGGAGCCTCAGATTCTCTGTACACTGGTGATTGTGCCAGCTTTGTAAATATTGCTTATCTGTTTTAATAACAATAGAAGCAATCAGAGTTTAATCTACTTCATGTTGTGTTCCTAAATGATACTTGTCTTAATTGATCATTTAATTTTTGAACTCTCCAAGGAATGAAATGTTATTTGTTTTTTATTTAAATGGTAATTAAAAATTTGTTATGCGAATTAGCACTGTGAATGAAAGAGGTTGTGTGTCAATCACAAGTTTACTTTGTTCTGTAGTTTTGGTTTATAAATTCCTTGAAGTTAACAAGTCTGGTTAAGGTTGGATGAATTATTGTTCTTTTCTGTTTCAAAACTTTGACTTATCTTTTTATATTTCTTTAAAAACCCCTGTTAGTGTAGGTTTTATTTCATGCTTGATCTTAGAACAATCCAGAAGCTCAACACCAGCAGGCCCCTTGAATATTACTGTTGCATTGACCACTGAGTAACATCAGCACAGTTGAGACCCAACTACAAATACCTTGGGAGTTAAGTCATCCATGTGTTGCCTTTCTCTTTCAGGAGAAGCAAAATAGCAATATTCTGCTTGCATTGTTGTGGTGCCAAAATTGCCATCAACAAGAACTGGCGCTAGAAGGAGGGCCTAGAAGGGAAAGCTAGATAAAGCTGGGTTTTCATCCCCAGAGAAGTCCCACAAAGTTCTTCAATCAGCTGAAAATCCACCACCTTTGATAGAACTCAAGACCCCAATAAGACACAAGAGTCATAAGACCGGGGCAACCATCATACCACCTTTATCGGCTCCGCTCACTCCACCAGGCTTTTCACCAATACCCCAATGGATTCCTATCAATCCACCATCACGCCCATCTCAATTGTCATCACAGCTAGTTCAACCCATACAACAGCTGACTCAACCACCACCGCCACCACCAATGGCATTCTTTCAAAATAATCCCTCTCCATTAGGGACTATTCTTGGAGGTTTTCATGACTTGCCCAAGAACCCTGAGAAATTATGTCCTAAGTACATTCATGGTGAATCAAGGAGTGTTGAAGAGCATATACAAGCTTTCAAGGATGCTTGTATTAGAGCTCAGATAGCCCACCAGGATGTTGTCTGTAGGTTGTTTCCTTATTCTTTAGGGGATATGGCCTACAATTGGTACCTTAATCTCCCTCAAGGTTCTATTCTGACCTGGACACACCTGGAAAATGCTTTCATTAATCAGTTCAGAATCTATGTGGATCCAACTCTTTTATATCACCAATTCGCTACCATCATAAAGGAACCAAGTGAACCCTTTCCTTTATTCAATACTAGGTTCCAGCGAATGTATAGAAGATTGCAAGATCCCTATTTAGTCACTGAGGATAGTGCCATTCAAGCTTACTTCAGGGTTATAGACCCCTTGCTTGGTTTGTTCTTGCAAAGGACCTATCAACCAGCTGAGATTGACTCTCTATCCAAAGTCTATCACCTAGCTATCAAGCTGCAGCAGTAAATTAGTTTTCAACAAGGAGGCCTAGGAGGGGGTTTCCCTTCAATAGGATATCAGATGCATAGCCCAACCCCTCCATTCAATATTGTCCTGGGAATGTCTCCTTCGCATTATGGGCCTATGTCTGAATTGCAAACTCAACCACCTATCCCATTCTTTGCTACTGGAACTTCTGATCCTTTTCAATAATCACAACTTCCTCAAAGTTTCCATGGTCATCAAAACCAAATCGGAACACCAAATCATAGTGGTCAGCCACCTGCTGTGAAGAATGTGGAAAGTGAGAAAACAGTTCAGCTTACAAATGAGATGGAAACCTTGAAGAAAATGTTGTCTCAAGTTACAAATGACATGGCTCAAATTCGGTTGAACCCTTCCCAAAACCAGGGTAACTACCCTAGTCAAAGCAACAACAATCAGGGTAGCTATTAGAATCATAACAATTACAACCAAAGGGGTTATCAAGGCCAAAATTCCTCTAATCAGGGCTATCAGAATCAAAATAGAGGGTATAATCAAAGGCCAAACAATAACAGACGATGGAATACAGGGCCCAATAATGGTGGAGTCTCTCACAACTATCACGCAAATGAGGAAAGAGCACATACTGCAAACGTGGATGACCTCAACTTCATGACCAATTGGTGCAGACTGCATGATACTGCAACCCATTCTGAGATAAACTGCCCTCAAATGGAGAAAGTTGTCAAGATGGCACATGAGGATGCGCACACATTCCAAGGGAATTCAAACAAAGGAGGTGATTCAGTGGATACTGCAATGACTTATGAGCTCTTTGAGGAGGATCCCTCATTCCCAAGGCAAGAAGAAAATGAACTAGAGGAAGACTCATACGATGCCCAAGCCTTTCAGTCAAAAGGACACTTTCTGAGAAATCAAGGTAAGGGGCCATTCACTACATCAGCACCCCCTAATCACATGGTGCCTCCAAATCAAAGTGCTAATAATAACCCTCCCCCACCAAAAGGCCCGCCTGACCTCCATAACAAGGGTAACTCCTCTGTCATTTTCAAAAGTAATTCAGGTTATAACACAAAATTTGATGTTGTTTCTGAGATGTAGAGACAGAAAACCTCTTTGTCATTCTTTGACATCTTGAAGTGGTGCCCTGCTCAAAGGGAGATAGTGCTGAAAGCTCTAGAACAAGTTGATAAGTCAAAAGGAAAGAGCAAGGTGGCACCTGCTGGGGATGTGAATGCAATCTTGTACAGAAACAAGGTAGGTACTCCACCTTTCCTTTTAAGTTTAAGAATTTATGGAAAGAACCTACATAACTATTTGTTGGATTTAGGGGCTTCGGGGAATGTCATGTTGTTTTCCATATGCAAGAAGTTAGGATTAAACCCCATTCAAACCAATAAGAAGGTTATTCAACTGGAAAAAATAGATGTTAACGTGGTAGGGGAATTAAGAAACATACACGTTCAAGTGGGATCAAATCCCAAGATCCTAACCAACATAGATATTCATGTGGCAGATATTCCCGAGACCTATGGTATGTTGCTAAGCCAAGATTTGATGAAAAAATTAGGGGGATATCTTGCCCTTGACTTCTCACATATGTGGCTATCATGGAAAGGGATTCCTAATCAGATTAGGATTGAAAGTGAGCCTCGCCTCAAGCATATCATCACTGAGTATGATTGTCTCAATGAGGTGGCTTACTTTGAGATTGAGATGGGGGTTTATAAACAAGAGGAAATCCTAACCTTCTTAGTTCTCAATGCTAAAGACATATCAAAACAAAAAAAAATTGACCCCACCATTGATAAAAATGAACAGGCCTTGACTAGAAAGCTGCAACAAGACCAACTGGTCTTAGGGGCAGATATAGATCTGCAAAGTCTCTTGCTCCCTAACTGGTGCAAGGTACATTATCAAAGTCATTCTGAATTGACTTGTCAACTTTGCAGGGACATTTTAAATCATGTTTCCCAAGCTGAGGAAGCTGGCACAAGTCGCCCTAAGACCATTGCGGACTGCTTCTCATTTGAGTCCAAGGAAGCAACCATGTTAACCAGGGATACAATACTTTCAAAAGAAATCCCTTCTCAGATCAAACCTACTCTAGACACATGCCCAAATCAATATACTGATGAGGAGCAGCCCCAAGATTTTTTTAACACCCCTTCACCTACAAATGTACCAAAAACTAAGGGGTCAACCAAAGAAACAAGTGACTATAAGAAGGATAGCCACAGGTCAGATGATACAACTGAGTCAACATCGGAAAGTGTACCTAAAGAAACTACAAAAAACTTTTTCCATGTATCTGATGCAGAAGATCAAACAACCCTACCTATGGCTCCTTCTATCCAAATGCCCACAATAATTTCAAAAGGATCAACCCCAGCTTGTGATCAGCTATGGACCCTCACATTTGATGGATCCAAATCTAAGACAGGCAGTGGTGTTGGAATTGTACTAACCAACCCTCAAGCGAAAACCTTCTTTGCTTCTTACAGGTTCCAATTTGGATGCACAAACAACGTGGCAAAATATGAAACTCTGGCACGGGGACTGATGTTTGCACACAAGATCAATGCCTTGATAGTTAAGGGAGATTCAGAAATAGTTATTAGGAAAGTGCGCAGCCAATATACATGTCACAACAAGAGGCTGGCAGCATATAGGAACAGGGTATGGAACCTGATCGAGGACTTTGATGCTTTTGGGATTAGCTTAATCCCTAGAGAAGAAAATCAGGTAGTTGATTCACTGGTTGTTGCTGCAAGCACCTTGGAACCTATGCAAGGCTCCAAATTCAAAAGATTCTCAGTGGAACTAATGTCCACCCCAACCGTTCCTGACAATATCAAGAATTTCCAGGTCTTTGATGATGATCGACATATTATGGCCTTCTTAACAAGCTCAGATGTCTTTGAGGGGAAAATTATTGATGAGTCCAACAGAGATCAAGGGGATTGGAGCCCTAAGGATTGTGATGCAGAAGGGGTCCTCAATTTGAGAATTAATAGTATTCCCAAGGGAATGGTGGCCTTGGAGAGAATTTTTGACTCAGATCCAAGGGCTCGAGAGAAAATATTAGCTGAAGAAAAGGGAGGCGAATATGAAACAGTTAACTTGGCCAATACTGGCCCTGAAAGGAATGTCTATATAGGGAAGGCCTGCCCTGAAGCTATTAGAGAAGACATACTGAGGGCACTTAAAACGGATATTGTTGTGATTTCCTGGGGGTATGAAGACCTCCAGATATTTGATGCTTCTATTATGACTCACACTATTCCCTTGAAGCCCGAAGCTAAACCCTTCCGGCAGAAGCAGCGCCTTGTCAATGCCCTGATTGAGCCATTGATCTATAAAGAAGTTTAGAAATTACTCTCGACATGGATAATATTCCCTGTGCACCATTCAACATGGGTAGCCAACTTAGTTCCAGTCCGTAAGAAGAATGGGGAGATCAAACTATGTGTGGACTTCAAAAATCCGAATAGAGCTTCAGAAAAGGATAACTACCCACTCCCTTCCCCGGATGAGGTACTACAGACTATTAATGGAGCACAGATGATGTCATTCTTAGATGGTTACTCTGGATACAATCAGGTAATGGTTGACTTGGAGGACAGAATGAAGACGACTTTCACTACAAAGTGGGGGACGTTTGCATACAAAAGGATGCCATTCGGTCTGATAAATGTTGGAGCAACTTTGCAATGCGCCATGGACATAGCGTTCAAGGACCTAATCGGTAAGTGCATCATTATCTATATGGACGACCTGACAGTGTTCTCCAAGGACTGACTGAATCATGCTACGGACTTAGCCAAAGTTCTCGAGAGATGCGTCCAATATGGTGTCTCCCTGAATCCAAAAAAATGTGTGTTTGGAGTTTCTGAAGAGAAGCTGTTAGGGCATATAATTTCTGAAAGAGGGATTTCAATCAACCCAGATCGAGTCGAATCCATTCTGAAGATCACCAGGCCAGGAAGCAAGAAATAAATGAGGTCTTTCTTTGGGAAAATCAACTTTGTGAGAAAGTTCATCACGGGCTTTGCAGAGATTATAAAGCCACTAAATGAAATGATGAAGAAGGATGCCAAGGTGGAGTGGATTGATCAAGCAAAGGCTGCATTTTCACAAGTTAAACGGTCTATTTCAGAAGCCCCTATTCTCACCAGCCCCAATTACAAGAGGCCATTCTACATTTACTCTTTCTCCTCTGACCATTCCTGTGCAGCTGTGTTAACTCAATGAAGAGAAAAGGCAGAGGAGAGACCGATTGCGTTCATGAGCTCTCCATTCAAAAATGCGGAGATCAAATACCCACCTTTGGAGAAGCAAGTTTTTGCGTTGGTTCGGGCCGTTAAGAAATTTTGACATTACATTCTCCAAAGTCCAATCATTGTTGTGGTTATGGATGCAATTGTGAAGTCTTTACTCATTCAGAGCGAGTTGGGGGAAAGGAGAGGCAAATGGATGGCCATCCTACAAGAATTCGATCTAGAGATACATCCTATGAAGCTAGTTAGGGGTACAGGCTTGTCTCAGTCCATGGCGAACGCTGGCGACAATATCATATGTCAGCAGTATATGACCGAGTCTTTCTCTAATGACCCATGGTATGCTGGCACCATTTACTTCATGCTCAACAATCGCTGTCCAGAAGGAATGAATGCTACTCAAAGGAGAGCTCTGAGACTGAAAAGTTCTCATTACATGATCAAAGGAGGGATGTTGTACAGAAGGAATTTCGAAGGAGTATACTTGAGATGCCTTGATCGTCAAGAGGCCAAGTAGGTGATCTCTGAGTTTCATGGGAAACATGGCACAGGTCATGGTTCTGTAGATTCTCTGGCACACCAGATCCTCAGGTCTGGTTATTATTGGCCCTATGTTTTCAAAGATGCTCATCAACACGTAAGAACCTGCCACGTATGTTAGATTTCTGTACCAAGGGAACGCCATCCAGCTATGCCTTTGCAGCCTGTCTATGAGGTAGGGTTGTTTGCCCAATGGGCATTAGATTTCATTGGGGTTATTAACCCAAACTCTTCTGCAGGACATAAATTCATTCTAACTGCTACTGACTACTGCACGAGGTGGACAGAGGCTATACCCTACAAGAACAGTACCATAGGGGTAGTGATCAAGTTCCTCACCGAGTGCATCACTACAAGGTTTGGGGTACCCTTTGCTCTGGTATGTGACAATGGTTCTGCTTTCTCTTCTGCTGATTTTATTTCTTGGGCCTATGATCACAAGATTGTCTTGAAGTATTCCTCAAACTATTATCCACAAGGCAATGGAGTTGCAGAGTCTACCAATAAGACTCTCTTAGGGGTCATTAAGAAACTATTAGAGCATAACCCTAGAGACTGGCATACCCAGCTTAGATTCGCATTATGGGCAGATAGGACTAGGATTAAGGCTGCCTTAAACACCTCACCATTCAAGATGGTATATGGCCAAGAGCTTGTCTTTCCTATCCATCTGCAAATACCTATCCTTGAGTTCATGCAAAAATTTTACTCCAGTGACAATAGGATAGAGGTAAGACTAGCTGCTATGTTAAAACTAGAAGAACAAAGAGATGTTGCTTTACAACAGTTCTTCAAACATCAGGCTGTTGTCAAACGTTGGTTTGATAAAAGAGCCAAGATAAAATCTTTTAGGATATCAGACCTAGTACTATTATGGGATAAAGCCAATGAAAAGAAGGGCAGCCACCAAAATTTTGACAAACTATGGCTAGGTCCTTATCAAATTGCTGAGATCCTAGGGGAAAATGCTTTCAAACTAAGTAGCCTAACTGGAGAACCGGTTCCTTTGCCTGTCAATGGGCAGTTTCTCAAGCACTATTTTGAATCTTGAGGTTTGTTAATTTGTGTTCTCTATATAGGTAATTTGTTGTTCTTTATGTAAATAATTTTATTTTGTCTCCTGTTTGTAAATAATTTGTATTTTTATACTTTCTGTGTTTCTGCTTGTAAACAATCTGCTGCTGCTCTTTGTGTATATAATTTGCTCTTTGTCTGTGAATAGTTTTCTGTTTGTTTGTCTTTCCTTTTTGTCTTTTTGTTTCCCTAAGTTCTTGGGGTTTCTATTTTGTTTTTGTTCTTTGGGGTTCATCTGTTTCCTTCCATCTTTGGAATGGTGGTTGTTATCTGAAGCATACTTTGGTCATTTGGAGAGAAATGGTTTAGGTATTTTCACGTTTTCTGATCGGGTGATCTTATCCTCAATTCATTGTTTCATGCTTGTTGTCAATAAAAGTTGTGGAAAGTTTTGGAAACAAGGAACCAAGTAGGAAATCCTTCATCAACTCCCCTGAATCTCTCACAAATCATTAAAATCATCTCCTCTTCTGGTAGTGTATTTGTCATAGGATGACGAGGTTGTAAGATTTGAGTGAAAAATCTGACTTCCAAGTGCTATTATGAGGTCCATGGTAGTTTTCAACCCAGATCAAATGTTAAACATCTAACGTATTGAAAAGAAAAAGAGAATTAAACGAAATATCTGAAACTTCAAAAAAAAAAAACAAAGAGAAAAGAATTATCAAAAGAAAAAGAGGATTCAATATGAATGGGTGATTTCAGTATCTCTACTGGGGCTATGGACGCCTGACTGGCAGTAGAGCAATGCTGTGAGAGAACTAGAGGTATCTCCATCGGGGCTATGGATGCCTGACTGGCAGCAGAGCAATGCCCAGGATATCATTGCACGAAGGAAATCAACTCACGTAGCTCAAATCTTACACATTGTTATTCAAAAGATGAAGAAACTTTATAAAAGGGTGATGCACAATCAAGCACACACATAGATTCAGGGGTAGCCTTTGATTGAATTACATTTGAGATTCTAGCTCTACCTTGTTTTTTATAACTGATCCAACTGGAGTTGTGATGTTCATGAACTAGGAGTTCTCGGTAGCTGAATCCTTTAGATTCTTGAAAATGGTTAAACCATTTTCCCAGCCGAGTCGCCATTTGTTATGCCTTGCATAACCACCCCATTTTATTCTAAAGCAAAATGGGTCCCCCTTTGTCTTTTCCCTTCGGCCTTTGGTTTTCTGCCTTAGGAATTTTCTTTTTAAAGTTCTGTCGGAGGTGGAACCGGAACTAATACCGAACTTGGAAATTCCTTCCTTGGTTTTGGTCTTGTTCCGTTCCTGGTTCTAGTTCTGACATCTCTTTATCCATTCTTTGTTCCTTCGTGGGGTCGGGTCCTAATCCGATTCGGGGTGTTTGAACTTTCTTCGGGTCCCATCCCGGGTCCGACCCCGCCTTTTCTTTCTCTTCGTTGGTCTTTGTCGGTTTGTCTCCTGTGCCTTGGGTGTTTTCGGCCTAGTGCATCTCTTTTTTCTTTTTGTTCCCAGTGGACTCGAAACCGGAACGAGGACCGAACCTTGAAATTGGAAAAAATTTCTAGTTCGGATTCCGTTCCGATCCCGATTTCGCGTGTTCTTTCTGTTGTTTTCTTTTTATTTTTTGGTTTTGTCATGGGGTTTTCCCTCCTTTTTCTCTTTCTTTTCCTTGTCCTTTCTTTCTATTTTAGGATGACGTCAAAGGCGGGCCCGGAATGAAATCTGAACCCGAAACTAGAAAAGTTTCTGGTTCAGGTTTGGTTCTGGTCCCAATTCTGCTTTATCCATTTTGTCTCTCATCCCCATCCCAACTTTTTTCCGCCTCCACCAGCTCTAAGGAGGGCGGTGTGTTTTTGGTTCAATTTTAGTTCTGCCTTCAGTTAGAATTCAGGTTTTCTTTTGAGTTCAGGATTTTTCGCCCCATCCGGATTTTCCCGGATCTCGCTCGAACTCCGGCTGAGCATTGTGGGTTTGCGGATTTTCGTCCTTCGCGGAAATACGCGTGGACCTGATTTTCGCGGATTTCTTTCTTCCTCGGATTTTCCCAGATCTCGCTTTGGCTTCGGCCGAATGCTGTTGTTCGGAGATTTTTGGTCTTCGCGGAATTATGCTTGGACCGGATTTTTCTGTAATCCCCGAGGAGATATACCTTCTTCGCGGATTTCTTTCTCCTCCAGATTTTCCCGAAATCCGTTGTTCCCTGTTTGTTCCGGGTTTGCCGAAATGTCTTCTCCTTCGTGGAAATCCGTCCCACATGGATTTTCCCAGAATCTGTTGAAATGTGAAGAAATATGGAGTAGTTAGGCTAGTTAGTAAATAGTGATGCATTTTTTATTCATTTATGCTATTTTGAGATCTCACATGTTGTTCTTTGATTGATAATGATCAGATTAGGTCTCTAATGGGTGTTTTCATGTTCATTCCGCTGGAATCTGCCTGACTTAGAATTCTCCGAAGTTCCTCCCTGGCTTGGATTCTGCGGGTTGACCTAAAACCCAAACTGTTTGTATGATCATTTTTGTTTGAAGTTTTAACGACACCTTACTGACATAGGATTCCTTTCAATGATGATTTTGATTAATTGACTATTGTTGGTGTGATCTTTACTGTGGCTTTCTTTGTTGAATGCAGGATTAAACCCTATACATGATGATATTTGCCAAGGGAGTTCAGCTCGAATGCATTCTCCAGTCCAGTTGGTCGTGAAAATCCGCTAAGGCAAAGGTCGGCAAGATTTTTCCTAACCTCTTGCCGACTGGTGGCTCGACTCTGACTGTTTGAAATCCCAAGGAATCAGAATACTCCCCATTGTGCATCTCATCGGCGTAGGGTTATCACGGTTTCACTGACTCATGGTTCGTTTGGTTCAAATCTATGTTTATGTTGCCTATCGGCAAGACCCCAGAGATGTCACAGTGATCAAGAATCATATGCAGGATTTGTCGGCAAGACAGGGGTCATCGTCTCGGCGACATGAATTTCCTATCGGCATGAGGGGTTTCCTTCGGAGAGAAGTCTCAGCGAGATCTTCGGGTCTCACCGATGGGCGGCAAAAGGAATACACGGTCAGCACAATGTTCTCTATTCGCCGAGATGTCTTGACGAATCCCTAAAGTCTCACCGACTACCACCACCAGCAAACACTTCTGCGGGAGTCATCTTCATCGGTATGGGGTCTTGGCGAAGTCTCCATGTCTCGCCGACCACTATCAAGAGGATTCCTATATTGGCATAAGGTATTATCCCCGCCAAGATGTTTCGGTGAGTTTACGAACTCTCACCGACTAAGCAAAAGGGTCCGCATATTGGCAAAGCAGCATAGCGTCGCCCAGAGGTCTCGTCGAATGGTGGATGTCTCACCGAAACAAGGGATCGATAAGACTCCAAAGGAAATGAAGGGGATCGCTATATTCTCTCGCTGAATGAGAAAGGTCTGAGTGACACGAAGGAACTTCGGCGAGAGAACCGGTATGTCACGGCGATCAACAGGATGAACTAGTAAAGCTTTCGCCAGGACATAGAATCGCTGCAGGACATCTTCTCGATAAAGGGATGTTACAGCGAAGTGAATGTAATGATGGAACCCATCTCGGCATGACTACATCAAATGTCTCCTCGAAATGGAAAGGAATCGGCAAAAGGTTGTGATGTCGCCAAAAGGTCCCAGTGAAGAAGGGGAGGTCACGCTGACAGAATGTCCCTTCGCGGAGAGGAAAGGTATACACCAAGAGGTCTTGCCGATGTGCTTAGATCTTGCCGACAACATAGGGGCCCCACCAAAAGAAATGAAGCTCGGTGAAGGATCACGCCTTCGCCAAAAATTCTTCACGAAGAAGGAAGGTCACACCGAGGCAGGAAGATCAGAGGACGGGAAGAGATCGGGAAGACTCCGAAAGAACGAAGTGAGCCCAGCAAGAGTAAAAGGAACTCGGGGAGACTCCAAGCGAAATGAGGGACTTCCCCATGAGGTCACAACGACAAAAGATGGTCTCCCTGACATTGAAGATCAATTCCCCATGTGAAGAAGGATATCGATATGACCGATAGGGACTCGTCACAACCTTTAGCCGAACAAGAAGTCTTGCCGATAACTGTTGTAAGATGAAATCGCATTGAGGAGACACCAGGGGTGTCTCACCGACATGCGATTGCCAAGCGAACCACCTCTTGACTGCTTGAGATCCTGTGTGTCAGCTAATCATCCAATCAAAGGAAGCTGAGGGGGACCATTGACTGATTGACCGCCCCTATGGGGGGGACTTACAAAGTGTGACCGGATGGATTCATTCTAAGAACAGGTGGTGATGAATTGACTCGGGCAACGATGCAAAGATCTAAGGAGGCCTGATGGCGCTTCCAGAAGGTGGTCAACGAATAGAGAAGTCCAAAACAGAAGGGAGGTCGAAGAATGAAGAAGCCATGACTCAGAGGGACACCTGTGGTGACCACTGACAGAGGCAGATCAATATTAATGCAGATATCCTAGAGCATTCAAAGCGACTCCGCGAGGGATTTCAAAGGTTGACACGAAGATGCTAGAGTTAATGCTACAGTTGTCAAAAGATCTAAAAAGACTTCTCCTGCAAGTAGGAATCCTTCATCAGCATGGACAACAAGGATTCACATTGAATGCACAACAATTTTCCTTCAAAAGATCTAAGAGCCGACTCTCCAACAGGATGCAGATATTTTGTAAACCCTAGTGCAGGGGACAATGCATCCTTTCTTGTACATTTTGTATATAAGGAATTCTTGCCTCTTTGTAAAGGTTGGAACTTCTAGAGTTAGAAATTCAGAGTTAGAACTTTTAGTGTTAGCACTTCTAGACAGTAAGGGATTAGAACTTATAGATTTAGAGAACTTGTAGACTAAGAACTTTTTAGAGTTAGAACTGTTAAGAGTTAGTTAGTTAACAGAAGGAGAGAGTTGCATCTTGATTCTGAGTAATAAGAGCTTCTCTTTGTCTTCTTGGTTAGCAGTTAGATTTTAGCACAGACCATAATGTATTTTCTAAATTCTCTTAGTGTAGTCAGAAGCAATCTAGAGCCTTAGATTCTTTGTACACTGGTGATTGTGCCAGCTTTGTAAATATTGCTTATCTATTTTAATAACAGTAGAATCAATCAGAGTTTAATCTACTTCATGTTGTGTTCCTTAATGATACTTGTCTTAATTGATCATTTGATTTGTGAAATCTCCAAGGAATGAAATGTTATTTGTTTTTTATTTAAATGGTAATTAAAAATATGTTATGCAAATTAGCACTGTGAATGAAAGAGGTTGTGTGTCAATCACAAGTTTACTTTGTTCTGTAGTTTTGGTTTATAAATTCCTTGAAGTTAACATGTCTGGTTAAGGTTGGATGAATTATTGTTCTTTTATGTTTCAAAACTCTGACTTATCTTTTTATATTTCTTTAAAAACCCCTGTTAGAGTAGGTTTTATTTCATGCTTGATCTTAGAACAATCCAGAAGCTCAACACCAGTAGGCCCCTTGAATATTACTGTTGCATTGACCACTGAGTAACATCAACACAGTTGAGACCCAACTACAAAGACCTTGGGAGTTAAGGCATCCATGTGTTGCCTTTCTCTGTCAGGAGAAGCAAAATAGCAATATTCTGCTTGCATTGTTGTGGTGCCAAAATCGCCATCAACAAGCCTCAAAACCCTTTACAAAATAAACTGTGGCTTCATCATATAATCAAAAATAGAACAAGCAATCAAAAACCATCCAAAAACCAACACACAAACAGATAGAAAAAGCATAGAAAATAGAGCCAAAGTAGAGATTCTTAAGAATGTATGTCGCTTCAAGATCAATATCAATTATTTTATTATGGACATTCATGAATTCCACCACCTCTTCAACAAGAATACCATCCTTAGAATTTAATTTGGTCTTGTTACGGGTTCTAGAAAAGGGCCCCATCTCACTTGTCATCTTTTGTTGAGCACCACCACCAGCCATCGTATCTTTCATTCCAAAATTGTCCCCCAACCACTTCCTATCCTTCTTATTCAACAAACACAAACCCTTGACTTCATTTCACATAGGATGTTTACTAACCTCCAAAACCTTCTCCAATTTTTGATTAACACGCTCCAAACCTCCTTCAAGGGCAACAATCTTTTTTTCGTAGGTATTTTTCATATTGATCATCTCATCAACAACCATTTTGAGAGTGTCAAATAATTGATTAAACTTGAGTTGAACCTTGTTAACTTGAGCCTGAACATTAGGCCCCTTAGAAGAAGAGGGATTATCAGCATTATTACTCATAGCTCTAACTCAAACATTAGTGGAGTTCATCATATGGAAAACCCATTTGAAAATATTGAACAAGGAAAGAGAGCTCTCTTTCACCAAACCAAGATAATTAGGCATGATCTCCCTCCTAAAGTTAAAACCATCATTGTCCACAACATAATATTCTTGGGAATCATTGCTAGTCATATCATTCTCCATGGTCTCCTTCCCTTTTTTATTAGAGACAACAACACCTTTAGCCAAGTTATGCTCCAACAACTAGTCCTCAACACCCATAAAATTTCCATCATGCTCCTGCATCTCATCCCTCCCTAGATTCATAGGAGACTTTCTCCTCTTTGATCCCTCTTTTTTTTGCAACTGAGAAATAGGGGAGACCCCCAGTTGACCCTATTAACTGAATCCTCCTTGCTCAAATTTTCCACAGCAACCCCCTTCAATTTTTTGCCACCCGACCCCTTCACAAGTTTAGACTTATGGCAGGACCGAACCACCTCTTCCTCATCACCCATATCATACTCTTCAGCCCTAGAGGAGCTAGGGGTTGATTCTTTTTCATACCATCTTTTGTTGATGCTCTACTAAACCTTATTATTTCTAAGGTCTCCTAGCATCATAAGCTACCTACTACAATCAAATAAATTTGCAGTGAATAACACTTA
This sequence comes from Sequoia sempervirens, assembly GCA_007258455.2. NCBI lineage: Eukaryota > Viridiplantae > Streptophyta > Pinopsida > Cupressales > Cupressaceae > Sequoia > Sequoia sempervirens. Next base: position 14,156 of record VDFB02040263.1, on the reverse strand, counting down.
AGCCATTCTTGTTTAATCATTCCCAGTATACTTATACTAATGATAAACACTCCCTCCTATTATGGAGTAAATACAAGCTCTTTCATAGAAAAACATAAGCAACTTCTTTCCTTTTTCAAAGTAAAAGCTATGAATTCCTAAAAGAAAGTATTCTCAATTAAGCATACAAAACCCAATCTTTCATAAATAAAGTGAATAAGAGAAACTAGATCCTCATGCCTATATTATGATTATTCCAACTAACTAATTTGTTGTACAACCTTCCAACAACAACTTGCTTGCTTCACTAAATACTTCACTATGACTTCTCTCTCAAGATGGCAATATGCACTCACAAAGTAACTCTCAACTCTCACACAATATCTCTCAACTCTTAGATTAATTGTAACAAAATAAGTTTGCAGAAAAGTGTGTTCTAAATAAGAGAGCTTGCCTCTCTATTTATACAGAAAAATGAGACAATGGTGCCTACAATTTAGCAAAGAAGCTGACACCTCTCATCCAAGAGAATTGACTCAACATAAGGAATAAAATGGTGGCAGTGTTGTAAGTAATTACTCATCTCAAGAGACAACAATTGACCTCACACTAGGCCAATAAAGGTTTGACTGATTTAATAAAGCATGTTGTAAATAACAACAAATCGATCTTATCTTAATAGAATTTTTCTTTGGCTTGGGTGACTGACTACACATCGCCACCTTTTAACATATTTCCCATTGCCAAGCTATGGTTAGGAGAATGGGTCGACTTCAACTCATACGTTGCACATTGACTTTGTCTATCATTGGCTTATTTTGTTTTGTTCAAGAATTGCATTTACTTTCCATGAATACGTCATACTCATCAGCTCCATATGTTCCTTATTTATCTCAGTAGACTTGGTATGTTACACTTAAATTCTTCTATATTAACTCACAAAGTAGATTACAATCTTACATACTTCATTATCATTTGATCTAAATTGATATTTACGCCTTTACATTTATCTAAGCGCTATATAGTGCACCCTATTTCTCCTGTATTGACTTATGGTTGTCTTCCATATCAACCTTATTGTTGAACAATACATATCATGTAGTTCGGCCTTTATTCAAATGCCAATATATGCTATGTTCATCCTTTAAAAGCTTTGCATATACTATATACAAATTGACCTATGTTCATGTATATAAATCATTCTCTAAGCATTACATATGTTAATCGATCTCCAAGCATGAATGCCTTTATAACATATTAAAAGGTTTTACTAAGCCTTTACTATCTTACATCTTGTGCTTTATATCAACACTATACTAAGCAGCCCTTGTATATTTACGTTCAATTGCATAATAATGATATATATATACTTATACATATGTACTTGCACTTGCAATGTACATTTATGTTACATGCTTTACACACCTATATTCATATTCCCATTGAAATGCCTATACATCAAGTGTATACATATATATACGCATATATATAGTCATTTCCTCGTGTATGTATATGTGTGAGTATTTCTACTTACATACATGTGCATTTGCTAATGCTCTCATACACGGGTTTGTGTATCTATATATATACCCATATGCATGCTACAATTAACTTTCATATGAATTGACGTAAAGATAACCATTCACAAAGCCCAAAGACTCAACCCAAAGAACAATCAACACAATCAACGATGACCATCTAATTCCAATAAGCCAAGACTAAGACAAGGGGTTCACTTACTGAATCATATCTCAATCGACCATTCTATTATGAGTGTGTGTGTGTGAGCTCAGATAGGTCTCATTTTAAAATAGCATACTTGAACTACAGTGGAAATTTTGATTACATTCAATTGAAGCATGCAAGTAACATTTTAAACACCCTATGATGGAGCCATCTACTAGACTATAGGGAGATTACCCGGTATTTAATGTTAAGACAATTTCTTATAAAAATAAGAGTTCAAAGTTTAGTGTGAGACTTAACTGTAGGTAGGTGCATGAAAAGCTATTGCTATCCCATCTCAAAGGAAAGAACAAAAGGATATGATATAAAAACTATACTAAAAATGGTGGTCATTACAATGTGAATTCAGACATAAAAAAAAACGTATCACTATGCAAGGATTTTGATCTTTCAAATTTTTAGAATTTAAAACAATTAGAAAAGAGGCACGCATGGTAAGAAATAGTTGAAGCAATTGATCATATTTCAGAAATAGTATTAGACAAGTGTAAGACCTGACTCCACAATGTTTGATTTCAGCAGCTAAGACCACAGAAAATAAATTGAACTTCCTATTATACTCAAGTGCTACGGCTGAGACAGATTAACAACAAAATCAAAGAGATTATTTAAACCTCTACAACATTCTATTCTCCAGGGTTGCGACAATGATAGGTGCCAAATGAAACAATTTGAAAGTTAGGCATGCACAGTTTAACATTTATCATTGCGTGGCGCCAATTTTGGAAAAATATTGAAGTTACATCTAAAAGAAACTACAACCCAAACAATTCTACAATCTACAACAGTAGATGGAAAATGATAATCTGCAACGACAACACTAGGAAAGATTCAACAAGACAAATAAATAAATATATATATATATATAAGAAATTTGAGAATATTTCAACTGTGCGTAGGTTTAGGCGTGGCAAAGGTAAGAAATCAGCAAGTATAATCACGCCACTATACAAGAAGTTAATAATTTCCAGATGATTGAATGCCATAACTTGATTTCTCAAAAGAACTCAATTGCTAAAAGATAAGGCGTTGGGAACACAAGGGTTCATCTAATACAAAATTGATAGAATTGCTTTAAAAGAAATAAGCAATGACCTCATACAAACATCCATTACTGATAGGAACAAACCATCCATAAGCGAAAAAGGCAAGAACGATGGAGACTATCAAGCCATACACAAGAATAAAAAATTTAAATCCATATCTACAAAGATTTTCCAAATCTTCAATTGTTTTCCCTTTGGGATTTCTATTGTTTAAAAATAATTTCCTACAGATGCTCTCAGATTTCACTATAAAATCTTTTCTGGGTATTTTTTTAAAATCAATTTCTACAAAAGTTCTAAAATTTTCACAGCAATTTTCCAAACACAACAATCTTTCAAATTTACAAAATATATCAAAGCTTTTGCATCAATAACATATTCTTTTTGTACAAGCAATCTTTCCAATTTACATAACAATAAAACAATTTAAAGAACTTGTTTTTGGATGCTTGAGGAAAAGATGTTTGAAGTAGAGCTTCACCTTCAGATTCCAATTTACCAAAGCTTCTTCCAAATTATTCACTTTTTTTCCATAAAGAAGAAAATAAAACCAGAGCCAAAATTTCCCAAGAACTTCCCCCAATTTTCAACAACCTCTTTCTAAAAATATATTTTCTCATTGCTATGAAGTAGCCTCTTTCCTCTTTTAGTTAATGCAAATATTCTCTCCGAGAATTAATTCCCAACAATAGTGTTTAATTTTTTTTTCTAACACATGTCACAAATAAAATATCTTTTCAACCAAATCACAGATATTTCCTCTAAGACAATTACAAGATATTTATACATTTCATAATTCATAATTCACATATTAATTTCTAATTAAATTTAATCTAATCAATTTAATCACTTTATAAAATAAATTTAATCACAAAGATTAAATCACTTTACAAAATAAATTAAATCAAATATAAAGCTTCTAATAACATTAATCAAGATTAATTAAATAATCAGTAAAATCCATTATAAACATTAATTAACATTAATTTCCCACAAAACATACCTTTCAAAATAAATAAATGACAAGGAAAATGTGGACAACATAACAACAAAGCATACTGAAACAAAGACTAATTGCACACTGTAACTAGGGTTGTGGCTTGACAAGGAAACCCCATTACTATCTCCCAATCAACTATACCGTTGGGCAACGGACACGCTCAAACCTGTGAATCCAGGTGAAGATGATGTCTTGTACCTGCAATCCTACAATAAAACTTATGTCATACATGTATATAAATCATGAATCAAACACACCATGAAGAGAAAATTGCAAAATCACAGGGCGCTCGCAAGCAAGTGATGTAATCATGTTCCCTTCACCAATACAGTGTCCCATCAAAACTAACGAAACTAAAACATCAATTAACTACATATGAGCATATATCAATATCAACTCAAATAAACAACTATGCTAACCAGAAAGCATGTCATAATCAATAATCATCCATAAAGTGTACCATCACCTCTAATATAAAAACCATCATCGCTCCAATGTCAGCGATCAAATAACAACATAGTATCATGGTCTATCAAAGTAAAAAGTGTAGATTAGTGATTAGAGTGCAGGGAATGTTTTAGACTAATATATATATATATATATATTGTAAACATCATTTTCAAGTTCATGCCTCCATTTTTATGTATTCAAATTCAACAAATGTATCAATCTTGATGTATTTTCTTAGGCACATTTTCTCTTGCGAATGTAACTTTCAATAGAGGAGATTGATAAAGATTTAATTTCATTGTAGTTATTGTGGTGACTCTTTTACAAGTTTTTATATGAGTTTGAATAATATATCAATGAATAACTAAGTAGATGAAGTTAAAATTTATGTATGTTGGTGCTTTAAGAAATATATCACTTATAGTTTTTCATCATTCCTTTGTTCTTTCCTCTCATTCACTTTTCTCTATGGCCCTGCAATAGGCATCAATCTTTTATATGGTTCTAGTCACCCATATCATAAATAGGAAACCATTAAATTATTTTCATTTTAGTTGCATACTATGAGTTCACAATTTCACTTCTTTTGGGGAGCATAGAGAAATATTTTTGGTGAATCATCGAACTTACCCCATCTTGCACATAAATTTCCAAGATATGTTATCAACTATATAAGGGTCAAATATAGTTAGTATGTTTAGTCTAGTGACAACTTATTAGGGCTAACTAGATAGGTTTGGTTTGGATATCATTTATTATCATTGTTTATATTAAGTGATTTCAATACCTATTTAGGTATACCCTTGGGAACACCCTCTCAAGTTTAAGTTGAGCTCAAAGTGTAGAAGATAAAATCCACTCTTGTTAAGTTAGTTTAGAATGCTTCACAATTCCATTGATGAAACATTTTACCTGTATAGTGACAACCCTATAATTATGAGTAAAATGTGTTCTACGAAGTGGAGTAGTTTTTTTGAGACCTAATATAATGGCACCATTATTGGGGATAGTAGTTTCTAAAAATTCTTAACTTCATTTGCAGAAGTCAAAATTTGATAATAACTTTGTAATTATTATTTTAGGTTATATTAATGAGATTAACTTCAAAGAAAATAGTATCTCCCTTAAATGTGGCAACTAAAGAAACCTAGTTTTATAAAATATTCATTTACTATACATAAAATAATACACTGATGATGAAGTGTCTACAAAAAGTAATGTTGTAGAAAATAATGAATCAACGTTACTAAAATTAGGTCGTACTTAAGAACAATAATAGTATTGAAAAATATAATGATGTGATGAGGACATTGGGTCAAATTGGTAGAGGTTTCAATAGACTTCTCCCATAGGCTCCCAAGGTTCCCAATTTGATTATTCTTTTCATGATATTGATCAACATATTTGAGTCAGTGATGGTGAAAGAAAAAGACCCTTGGAAAAAGAGTTGGACCTACTAGATGAAGCAAAAAGAAGAAAATAAGAACTACTAGTAGAGATAGATCAACTAACTCAAGCTCATGTTACAACTTCCCGACGACAAGGTCAATAAGCTTCTATCCAAGCTCTCTCATCTTTCCTGAGGACTCAAACCTCTCATTTGTATAAGTAGTGGGGTAGAAAGCAATGGAGTTGACTCAAATCCTATCTTTCATTGACACTAGGATGGGGATGCCCAACTATTGAGATCCCCTGGGGTTAGTTCTGAAGAGGAATTGGGGATGTAGCTACTGGGATCTTTATCATCTAACATTGATAAAGATATGTCTTTCCTCTCATCTTGGTTCCCACTCAAAGTGGTTAGGTTGGATCCATCCCCACCCACTTAATCTTTATCTTTATTTATTACTTGAGTTGCTTGGGAGGTCAAGGGTTTGTATGCCCCGACCTATGACTAAAGGCATACATTAGAAGTGGGTTTTCATGAATGACTAAAGTGATGAAGTCCATATTTGATGTGAATGGTCCCCGTCATAGCTGAGTATTTGATGTCAAAAGAAAATAATATTTATAAATAGAGAGTTTAGTGTTCTACTATCTCACATTGGGTAATGCACTTCGATTGAATTTGTTACTCAACTTAAGGGACTGCTTGAGAACTGCATGTTGGTAGTGTAATAGGAGATAGGTTTTAGTACTCTCTAGGCAGATACCTCTAGAGTATTCCTTAAATGGTTTTTTTATTCTTGTATGAAAGACCATCGTAAATTATTCACTGTAGCTATTACACCCTACTCCTCCAACCCTAACTACCACAAAAAAATATAGGAAAAAATATTGGTCAAAATCCTTGGAGGTAGAATCAACAATTCGCTCCAGGTAGACAACCTTTGGGAAATTAAAGATACATGCAATTGGATTTATTTGGGATGTATGATTATCCCAATCCAATTCCCAGTGATATTAGAGGAAAAGTTTTAAATTTCCAAGGTAATAATGTTGCAACTAGGTAATAATATTTGAGGTACTTCATCAACATCACTGATGATAACGAAATTGAAGATGAAACATGTGATGATGAAATTGTTTGTGCATTTTTTGAAGGAAAGTATTAGGGAATGGTTCAAAAATATTCTTGACAATAGTATCTCTTCTTGGGAAGATTTTCTTTCTATTTTTAGAATACAATCGATCCTAACTTTTCCATCCATAAGCTCACCACCATCAAGAGAGAAAATCATGGACTTCAACAAGTTCATCCTCACAATGAGAATGGTACCCTAACATGTCAAACCTAATGAATCCATGTGTTTGGTTTTTTTTTTTTGTGCTTTTTACTCTAAAATAGGATATTTCTTGAGAGATAAAGATCCTTAGACACATGAGTAGGATTATGCAACAACCATAAATATTGAGAGCTATATGAAGGAATATGGAAAATAGTTAAAAAGGGCTAATGTGAAATTGTCACAATTTGATAGGGTTGTTGCAAATAAACCCTTTTCAATTGAGGAAAAATTAGATAAATTCATGGGTGCTATGACCAACTTATCCTAAAAAGTGGCACAAAATGCAAAAGGGTTGTCACCTCATCTACACATTTCAATGAATTCTAGAGGTTGCACAATGGGAAACATATAATACTGATTGGTCTAAGAGACCAAAACAATAATGCAATGGGTTGCCTAATCAAAGGAGTGTAAGTTTCAAGTAGCATGACAAGAATGTGCTTGATCCATTAGCTAAGGAAGTTGTCAATTATTAGGATGAAAATATGTGGTGCAATTCGTGTTTCCTTCTACATGATCCATTAAATTACAATGTTGCTCTTTCTATGGAGAGGAATGAAGAATTCCCAAATTATGAAGGTGTCCATAATATTATGAGGACAACATTGACCAATTTGATGAATTAGTTCATTATCACATAGAATAAATATTATGTCATAGTGGTTCCAATTTTGATTATCACATTCTAAAATTTGGAAATATACCCAGTTCTTGGTCACATCAACTACAACTCGTGATTTTGAGCATATGAAATGTCTTATGCAAAAGAGATCATGATTAAGACATAAAAGGACTCATTGATGTTGTTGTTGTGCAAGGCCAAAGTGGTATGCAGTTGAGAAATAGGATTATCCATGTACAACCACAAAAGGTTGGCAAGTCAGCTGCTAATACACCAAAGCTTGATATGGGTAAATAAAAGGTAATTTTTTATGAACAATAATAGAGTATCCGAGCCAATAAAATTGTTAATAAGAGGAAATTCCTTGAACAACAGTAGAACAATAATAAAGACATCCCCAAGGTTCACTACAATCTTTTACAAGAAAATGATATTGTAGTTTGTGGAGAAAAGGATTTGTTGGTAGGAAAGAGAAATGGTTAGACACTACCAAGAAAATCCTAGTGCATCTTTCCACAAATAGCTCGCAGACCATAAGATTCAAAATATACTATCTAGGGTAGGGGTAGGATAGATGGGTCACATCCCATACCATAGATATATGTATAGGAAAATATATGAATAAAAGAGTGAGAAATTATATGTACAAATATATGTATGAGATTATATGTAAAAGATATATGTATGAAATAATATGTGTAAGAAGAAGAGAGAAGGAATACCAAGTATAGGGGAAGATATATATGATGTAAAAGGAGATATAATGAGATATGAATGTACTCCCTTAAGATAACTAATATAAGGATACTAGAATTATATCTACATTATATTGTCTGAATTTATGATGATATGTTTAAGTAATCAATCTTCTATCTAAATCAAACAATTACTCCCTTTATACAAAAAAGTCTAGGATATAAACTACAACACTTGAAAAGTACTTGGGGCTTTGAACTTCAGCCTGTGTTTCCCCATTTTCTTGCTAGCATTGGTTTCATTATCAAGACCCTAGTTAGGTTTTGTAAAGCTCAACAATATCCATAATTTTAAATTTAAAAATAGACAGATAAATAAAGAAAATCCAAAGAAGATATTAAAACATGTGGAAATACCCTCTTAACGTCTACCCTATGAGAGGGGGTTAGGCACCAAGGGGATGGAGAATGGAAGGGGGAGGGTTTATGAAAGGGATCTTTGAAGAGATGTGACCAATAAGAAAAGATATAAAATAACCACCATGGGAATTAATAAAAAAGACTAATGTAACCACAAAATAACCACACACATGGAAAAAGGAGACAAAAAAAACAACACAAGAGAGGTTAGAGAACAAATTTAGTTAGAAAGAAAAGTAAACATGACAAGCCAAAATAGAGAAGAGAGAAGATAGAAATTTTGAAGATGAGAATTGAGTGTTCCAATGAGGGTGGTGTTGAGTGCACCAAAATGGGTGTTGCCAAAGGAAAAGAGAAATAAAATAAAGAATAAAAATGGATGACCTTGAAGAAATAAGATTTATACTGGGAAAAAGTAAGACAAATCATAACTAGTTTAAAGAGGAATATTTATGATTATGAAGAACCTAGAAGATTGTTGTTTGGAACCTACAATAACACAGAGACTCCAATCCCACTATAACCCTTCAAAATTCCTACCATTAGATTGGATCTATCAAATTTGACCATCATCTAGATGATAGATTTATTGAATTTTTGGAAACTCTGGAGAAGGCTCTATCTATTCAAGTGGAATATTTAAAAGAGTTAGTTAATATAAGTATAAGGAATTTAAATGAAAAATAAATAAGGAAGAATGAGGAAATCAAATTGAATTTGAGTAAGGAATTATGTTCACTAGCAAATAATATGTCATTAACAAATAAGAAAGTAAAACAATATCTTGAGTCACAACCCCTAGATCAGGACCCATCCCCTAAGCCATATAAGAGTAGAATAATTTTGAAAGAAGATATCACAAAGTAGAGATAAAAGAGATAAATAAGGAAAAGAAGTAGATTGGGAAGAGATACTTGGGAAAGAGTACTTAAAGTTATCAAGAGATAAGGGTAGAGAGCAGAAGCCCCATACTAGTAGAGAAGTAAAGAAAGAAAAAGAGGAAAATATTAGCCCATGAATCTAAAAACTCAAAACAGAGAGAAGCAAAAACAAAACATAATCATCGATCAAAATCCTAGTATTTGAAAGAGATACAACAAATGCTATGAAACATATATTCATGTTAGAATATCCATGGGAAATGCATGACATTGACAAGGACAAACTAAAATTATTAGATTTTTTATCTTCACTAAGGAAGGAAGTATTGGACTAGTACAAAAAACTTATCTGAAGCATGGTAAAAGTTGAAATGTAGTAGAATAAGACTTCTTGGAAAACTTTGACTCTCTGTATATCCCTACAGATAGTGTTAGAAAAATGAGGGACCTAGTGCAACAAGAAGAGGAATCTGTGAAGGCCTATGACAAAAAATTTAAAGAAATCTACCACAAATTGGAGGAGCCTCTAGTAGAGCGACAAAAGATTGAATGGTTCATCTCTAAACTACAAAAAGAGAACACAAACAGTAAACTAAAAAATCATATTTCAATTTTTAAAACCTTTATGCAAGGACCCATTTTCCCTTGGGAAAAATTGTCCTTGCACAGGTGTCCTGACAAAATTTTGCATGCATTACTGTCTTTGTTATGACTTCCTATTTTTGTTGTTCAAATTGTACTTTAAAATTCTAAGAAACAGTTATTGCATATGCAAAAAAAGTGTCATTTTTTTTTATTCATTGCAAGTTCATGGAAAAATTGTTGCATTTTAGTATTGAAAATCATTAGATCTATAGGACAATTGTATTCGTTTTCTAAAGCATTTCATATTTTGGATAGATTAGTTCTCATTTTTGCACAAATAAAAGCATGTTTCCTTTTCAAACATTTGGTTTTCATAGAGTATCACATGGCTTGTATGATTCTATTTTCCCTACTCATGGGCATAATCTAGGAAACCAAAATTAAACCTTTGAAAAGCATGTTAGTTACCCTCCTAATATCTATCAAATTTGTTAGAATGTAATAACACAAAAGGATGCAACCATAAAAAATCATGAAAATCATAGTTGTTCTTCTTTCGATACCTCTCCTACTGGTGACGAAGGTATCTTAGTGAAAGGAGATACAATCATTGAGAATCTTGTTTGTCCCTCTTCCAATTCTTCTCCCATTTGGGAAGATATTGTGCCAAATAAAGATGATATCATAGATACTTTTCTTTAGAAATATGGTATAGATGAAAAGGCTAAGACAACCTTAGACTCCTCCTCACAAGACAATCATAAAAATGAGGACAAATTTGTTGAGGTTATGAACATTAGATCTCCCTTGATTATAGGACCTCCAAAAACTCCTTTTGGACCTCCCAAGAGTCCTCTAATCCTTGTACCTCCTAAGCCTCAACTTATCCTCTATCCACCCTCACAACAACCACAAGTCCAAAACAAACATATGCTTATCCTAGGACCACCTAAAAACAAGCCACTTCTTCTAGGTGATATCTTGAATTTTGCAAGGAAACATTGTAGTAACACTATTTCTGAGCAACCTAGTTATAATATCGTTGCTCACACATATAATACAAGGAATAATAGGCAACCCAAAACCATACCTACTTCATTACCATCACCTTAACCTGTTTTTCATAGTGCTCCTTGTTTTCCTTTGCACAATGGAAAGGAGTATGATCTTGTGGAACAACTTATAAAAACTCTTGCTAAGATTTCTTCATGGGATCTCATTCAAGCATCACCTAATTATCATAGCATGCTTCAAAATTCTTTACGACAAGTTGTTATCCCTCCTAGTGCACAATCAAATTATGTAGCAACCCTAATTCAAGGTATGAACTTAGTCAACTTAGACATTACCTTTCATCAAGATGAGTTACCTCCATTAGAAGTGAAAAAACAAAATGAGGAGCTTTGATGATAGTGACTATTATTAATCATTGTGGAATAAGGTGTACCCTCATTGATAATGGTTCAATGCTCAATGTTTGTATTGTAATCCTTCTTGATAAGATTGGAGTGGACAAGAGTCAAATTCAACTTGATTCTTTATCTATTTTTGGATTTGATAATGTAGGAAAACAACCGCTTGGTGTGATAACATTACTTGTTAAAACTAGAAAGGCAACGTTGCAAATTCCTATTCATGTCATATTTCATATAATATTCTCCTAGCTAGAGCTTGGATTCATGCAATACATGTAGTTCCTTCAATGTTACTATTATCACCCAATATTGTGCCCTTGCTAAGTTATAGAACTTAGCTTACTGGTGAAATATTGGATCTCTTCCAGTTTTGGGTCACCTATGATGAAAGAGAACCTCTAGAGAGGGTTGGTTCCCTTGGATCTATCACCTATTCTAACTTAAGTAATGCTTTTCTAAGGAAAAGAGAGAATGGGTAACATGAAAATGAAACCTAAACTTTAAAAGGTGATGCATCGAATGATTCTTTCAAACCTACACTAATGTTTTGGAACTTACAATATGACCAAAATGAACAAGTTGCTTTAGCACAACTCGAGTTTCTACATGCTTACACATAAGTATTTCGTAGGAAATATGATAGGAAATATGAGGCATTTTTTCAATTCTAAAAGGAAAAAACAAGTATCTTCACAATTATAAGTTTCCAAAATTATTATCATAACCTATGACCTGCATAAGGCATGCATATTTCTGCAAGAAGGTGCTTAAAGAATGAGACATAGATTGAGGATTCATATCAAATCACATAAAATACATCTATCATTCATACATGCACACAAAAAATAGATTGGAGAAGGAAAATTACTTATCTTTTATTGATCAAAAGAAGTGTTACATAGCTGTGTACAAATTTGAAAGTGGAGTTTCATTGCTGCTCCAACTAGAAAGAACTCCATGAAGTTACAATACTAAGACTAGAGAGAAAAGAACTAGTTCTAAACTGATTCTAAAGCTTGTCTATATGTTGTTCAACAACTTGCAAGAGAATAGGAACATGTGTGGAAGAGAAAAAGATAAGCCTTCACTTCATCTTGTTGGGTCAAACTCCTTTGGTCGTCCAAACTTGAAATGCCTATTTTCAACCCCTCAAACTGCTCCAAAAGGTTGTTTGAGTGGTGAAAAAGTCATCCCTTGGCCTCTTCTATCATAAAGGCTCATAAAAAAACTTCTAGATGCTAGTAGATGCTTCAAATTTGGTCAAAACTACCTCCTATATTTTCTCAATTTGCTGCACAACTCAACAAACTGCCCTAGATGCTTGCAACTATCCATAAATGCATGGGAAGGAGTTGTAACTGCTCATTCAACTCACTGAAATGCTCTTTTGACTAATCTTAATTGTTGATCATTGTCCACCTAAGGCTTGACTTGTGAAAACCTTTATCTCACCCACTCATGAGTCTTGCTTTGTGAGGACTTGACTGTCATTTGTCCACCATTTTGTAGAAGATGTATAAAATTGTAATTATAGACACTGCTCCCTTTGGTGCTGCCACTGCCCTCCTAGGTATGTTGACTACCTTTTAAAACCCTTATGACTATGACATACGATTTGAAAAGATTCACTCTTTAAAGGAGATTGTCACTATAAGATTACCCTGCTTTTACCTGATTGATCTTTATGCACTGTTCTTGACTCATTGCACCTTACCTTGTCTACACTGACTTGATGGTTTTATGGCCAAACACTTGAATTTGGAGGAGCCTTTGGCTTCTAAATCAAGTAATATGTATTTCTTCCCTTTACACAGTCACCTGTAGGTTATCCTCGTGCATGGTAATGTCTATGGAATCATACTTGAACCAAGGGCAAGATGCAGTTTAACAAATAACAATTGAGATCAACAAGGAAAGCGCCATGTCCTTCTCAAACAAGAAAACCCAAAAAGGGCAGATTGTGACATATCCCCATGAAATGACTAGCACCAACCTCTCAAATTTATGAGCCAAAAGTGTCATTATATTTTAACTGTACTAGCCATAAACCATGCTACTGTGTATGGACTCCATGATCAGCCAGAGCAAATGGAAATGTGCACAACATCAATACTGCCTTCCTTGCTATCAATCAAAAACATAAGGGTTGTCTATATAAATCTCTCTAAGCTATCCATCTAAATGACAATTATTTTCCTTCTGGAGCTATGCTCCTTGTCCTCATGATGATTGTGATTCCTTATGAAGGCTATTGTTAATTCTTCACATTTTTCCTTCCCTAGATATCCTTGAAGTCTCTGATCATTTGTTTGTTGAACTAAATGATCTTTAATGTCCTTTACTATGATCTTTTTTCATAAACTGTGTCATTTTACTTTTATGTAGTCTTTTTCCCATTAGAGTCTCCCTCTATCCTTTTAGACTTGACTATCATGAATCACTTATGCTTTCATGACTGTCACCTATGCTCATCTCACTGTCATTGAATGTGATTATTGTTTCCTTGGTTACTTCCCTTAAGTTCCACTCTTAACTTAGCTTTGTGGATTCATAAAGACTATCATTTCATACCTTTATAAAGTATAATA
>VDFB02040262.1:8811-60297 GCA_007258455.2 Sequoia sempervirens | reverse complement strand
CTTTGAAGGAGGGCTTGCCAACAGAGCAAGAACTAGCAACCATCATAACAATCTACATGCAATAGGCCTACAAACCAAAAACAAAATGTTGAAAAATAAAACATTAAAAAACAAACGAAACTCAAACAATTTACAAAACATCTAAATTTTATGATTCATAAAAATTGCAAATAAAAATTATATTTAACATTATTTAACTAATATTATTAATTTTAAATTTATATAAAAATTGATGTATTCCACATTATTTATTCAATAGAATATCAATATATTTAATATTATTCTATTAATAATAAATATTATATATAGACTATATAATATAATTATAAATTATAATTGGGCCGGTATTAGCATAGTGTGATGCTTTAAATGTGGTGTTGTTCTTGCCACCAAGGTTCGAACCCCGTTGGGTTGTAATTGTTGAGTGTTTATGTTGAGGATGAAGTCCCCCATTTGTGACCTCACCGGTTCATAACTCTAGATCAAAAGCGTTTACCCCTATTAAAAAAAATATTATTATTATAAATTACAATTTATATTTACTAATATTGTATATTCAATATTGTACTAGTCTATTAGACTTAATTTTGCTATTTTAATTTAATAATTTTACTATTTTAATAAAATCATACAAATAAAATATTAAATAATAAATTTAAAATTTTATAATATTTAAATATACTATTTATTAATTTAATAATATAACTATAAAATATATTGAATTTTAATTTTTGTTAGTTATTATGATTCATCTATATACCAATATAGTATACTCTTTCAATATTAAATATTCAAATACAAAAACTAACATTAAATACATAATTATAAGCTATATAATAATATATAGTATACTATTTAAATATTCAATATTTAAATACAAACTTAATATTAATTTTTAAATAATAAATATATTATTATTATTATTGAAAAGTTTACAAAAGTGACGAAACCTAGGGTTTTGAATCTACATTCCTAATTTGTTTCGAGTTGCAGGTCACGGATTAGAAAAATGCCATGAATCGATGATTTTCACAGCATTACATTGAAAAAAGGAAAAAAGGGACTTAACTATACTAATATGTTGTCAATGCACTATGGAGAGGAGGATCAAGTGTCATTTATCTGCAAATCTTCATAAATCGCTTTTGGTTTTGTTGTGAAACAGGAAAACGCCCTTCGTGTTTGCATCCGCAATGTGATCAAAAATTGTGAAATCATCAAATGGGGGCAAAATATATTGTTCTAGGGTTTTTTTGCTTTTCAAAAGTCAAACTACACCTAGAATTGATTTGGAAGCGTCACATTACTACTCGAATCACATGGGTATGGGACACCTTTAACATAATCATTTTGGCACTCAAGAAATCAAACCCTAGACGAATTTGCAAGCGTTTCAATCTCAATTTTGGTTCCAGGATTTTCGTACCTGGAATTGGCAGGAAAATGTGTCAATTCAACAATGTAAGTTTTTAGTAAGCATTGATTTTGGTTGGAAAGGGACTTTCCTTTGTGGGCCCTATCGTACCATTTCAAGCAGCTACAAGGAAAGTAATTTAATGTTATAAAAGAATCACCTATTTTGGTTGTTGCTTTTGGGAGACATCCTCTAATAGGTTTTTGTAGGCAATATGTTGTCTTTCCCAACCGCAACACTCTTTTTTTTACAAAAATAATTTGCAGCCAATCAAGAGTAGGGAACTATTATCCTTTGAACTGCCAAGTTGGAGGTTGTGGTAAGACATTTCACCACACATTTAGTGGCATAATGGTTGCATCCCCATTTGGTGAACTTCCACTTCCCTTGTTACAGTATCAATTGAAGACAATCGTAGCTTTCTAGATTCCAAAATTGAACTAATTTCTATCATATAGAAAGAAGACAAAAGAGTTTAAAATAATTCAATTTAAGAATAAGAACTTTAGGATTACCTAGAAGTCATTTATCCTCACATAATGCATATTCTAGCTCTTATTTCAAGAAATAAATATTTTAATTCTAAAATGTCATCCAACTTTTTGATGAAATGTTTATTTATAGTTTGTTGAGCAATTGACTAAAAAAATCTCTAAATTTGTAATACTAGATAGTTCACCACTAACATTTATTATTTTAAAGATCCTGGACGGTTTACTGTCAGATTCCTACTCTTTATTATATAATATACCAGTCAATTTATCTATCGGATCCTTCTTTCTTTTTCATTACATTTTCCACCTTGCATGGCATGTATTGGAATCGAGTGAAATAATCTACCATTTTGGCATTGACGCAATTTTGGTTGCATTTAACAAATTTGGCTTTATCGAAATTTCCATTCACTATTAGCCAATTCAGCTTGATCAATTCTATATTTTGCTTTCACTATAAATTGGATGGCTAGCCATCAAAATATTTCATATAATTGCTTGTCCTCGTTCTAATCTTTATATGTTCTCACCTTGCCCACCCCGAGATCCGGGTGATCTGAAAGAGTTAGAATTTGACTGATTGCAAAGACTTTACATGGATTTGAGCAAATGCCCTACAAGGTTTATTACAAGATAAAAGTAGAAGCAAATCTGCCACTTCATGAGATGGTTGGACTCATTTTGTCTAAGGGTGTGGTGATGTTTGTGTGATGTTAAACAATATTGTCTATACATTTAAGAAAGTCCATTATGTTCCTCACATGAACAAGAATCTTCTTTCTATCAATGAAATAACTAAGAATCCCACTCAATCTATCAACTTTCAAGGCACCAAATGTATGGTCAAAACCTTACACAAGTAGTTGCTAATAAATTCTACACTACCAAAGAACATTAATTGCAAAAATAACTAGAGTATATGTATAACATAGAGAATATAGAATAATCAAAGCTTTCATATATAGATAGTGCTTTCTGTAGTTAGCCCGATACAAAGAGGATCCTGACATAAGAGTTTCTATTTGAATGACAAACATGGTTATTGGTTAACACAACTGGCAACAACCAAACCTCAAGTTGTTACATCACCAACTAATGCTGACTAGGATTAACATAACATCTACTTACAACTAAAACATCATTTATTTTAATGGTTTACATTATCCCCTGTAATTGAAATTGGAGTCCCTTCTGACAATACTAATGGCAAAAAGAAAGAACTTAACAAGAAGTTGGAGTGGGTAATGAAGAAGAGGACATCGATAGATGAATGGGAGCTCCAATGGGTACCGAACCTAACAAAGCTGCTCATTCTACCTTGAACTACTTTAGTTCCACACGAAGGGCATAAACTTCATTTTTTCTTTGCTGCAATTGTTTGGCTACTAGAAGTTCACATTCCCATGAACAATTTACCATTTTTGCAGCCTTCTAAACTTTGCTCTTTACTTGTTTAGTGTCTTGCTCAATAACCACCAACTTTCCTTTGAACTCAAGAACCTTCTTTGTTGTGCCTAGGTGAGATAAGTTTGTTGGTTTAGCTGCTCCCAAAAAAACACCTTCATCATTGAGCTCACTCTTCAATGCTAAAATATCCCAAATAACATTCTCCTCCACCATGCAATGTTGTTGCCACAAAGAAGTTTGCAGTAACAAATATTAGTAGCAAAATGTATGCTCAATTATTCATAGAGTGCAACACTTTATGCACAAGAGGTGGCAGTATGGTTACGAGGGGTTAGCTAGTACACATGCATCCTTAGAGTGTCCTCTAGCCATCCTCAATTGACATGGGTCTATGCGAATTCCAAGAAGCACAAAATTTTGTAGGCCCAATGCTTCATCCATATTCAATCAGATTTGAGAAGGACCACCTGTAACATCCAAATGTCCTACCACATCAGAAATGCCTTGTAGTGCCTAGACAATAGGTCTTGTTACATGCAAAAATTGAGACAATCTCTCATATGGATTGCAAACATTCAAGCTCAAGAGGAATAAGGCAACTATGTCCCTATAAGAGCCTATGAATGACGGTTACAATCTCAAGTTCTAGCCTTGTATCAACCTCCACTAAAGTCATATGATCATCCATTAACTCAAGTGTTGGAGATTGTTGAGGTTGACCTAAGCGAATATATATCTCAAAGTCCAAACTAACTAGTTTATTGAGTTGGTTCAATTAGCCTTCTATCCCTTGACCATCATCCTCTATTGGAAAAGAATCCCTATGATACATTGAGGCAAAGCTAGTGGCTATGCTAATGATGTGGGCTCCTAAGGTGGAGAAGTAATAGTATGTATATATGTCATCCCAATGGTGTGTCCATCTTTATCTTCATCATCTTCTTCATCCTTGGTGTCTGACTTCTATCCCTCTTCTTCCTCTTATGTAATTGGGTCAATGACCTACTTCATTTTCCTAGCTACTATACAAGCTTATTTGGTATCCGCCAATGAGATACCAAGGTGTTTCCATTCAAACACTAACAACCAACTTAGATCATAAGCATCAAGCAAAATGAATTCTCCCTCCATCACTGACTATGAATATGCTACATCTAAGAAAAATCTAATGACATGTGTCATAAAGAGCTTATATGATAGAGAGAAACCCCTAAATCCTACTTAATTTGAGCATGAAGTTGGTCATTGACATAGCAATGTCAAAGGTCCACATGGCTCCTACCAACCAACATAACATCACATCCAAGATACATCACTGTTCCTCTAACACTGATTACTCCTTGATGCCTCTCTCCTTCAGCTGACATTTGTGCCAACTCCTTTGAAATCAACTTAGCACAACATGATCTTTTGTGCCTGTGTGTCTGTTTTCTAACCAACAACAATTTGTGTGAGAGTATGTTAAATACCCATTAAATCCTTTTCAGTGTAAATGATTTTGATTTCTCTATCCATATGCCACAAAAACACCTTTTGTATTGATGGTAAATAGATACCACTCAAAACAAGTAAGGTTCAAACTCTCAATCACTAATATGGCATCTAAAGGTGCCACCTTCAACTCTTAGTCTCCAAGCTTGGTTGCCCAACATGTACAAGATTTAGTAGGAAGGTTCTCCCAATTGAATTTCTCAAGTGTAGGCAATTCCTTTGCTTTGTTCGTTTTAGGTGAGGGTTCACCCACCTATATTTTTGTATTTTTCCCACCGGTTTCTTGGAACTCTTACCCAAAATCAAAGAAGTTAGTAAAATCCTAGATACAACAGTCGGATTATGTTTCACAGTTATTCTTTCTTCCCTCACAGTACCATACTTCTCAAATGTTGCATTCTTCAAAATCTTCAACCTCACTATCCCTAAGCTTGCAGGGTTCTTATTTTTTCTAACAATACTGCTGCAAAAAAAAGCTGAAACATGAAGGACAAAGTACCCATTAACCCTCTTTGCTACAAGATTTTTGACAAGGGTTCCAATCCTTGTATCTTTGAAGCCTCTCCAAAACCCTATAAATGTTTTATTTTTCCAACCTTGGAAGGAAAAATCTGAACTTGTTCAGCAATCTAGTCTCCTTTTCTAGCAACTCTTCTAACAATTCCAGTACCTCACTCAATAAAGTCATTACCTCAAATAGATGAACAACAATGTAACTATCAATGCATGTAACTATGAAGGTTAAATGCAAGTCATACAAGACAAAAGCAGCAGCTGAAGTTATGTGGTTCATACAGTGATAGTTGCAGGTATTAGCATGGAGATGGTGGTTGTAGTAACAAGTAGTTGCACATCAAAAACACTATACAATGTAGGTCATACAATAGCCTCTAACAGTACAACATTGGTCAAAAGTGAATGTATGGTGAAAGACGATCAAAAGTGAATGTATGGTGAAAGATGACTGGTTGAATAGTGTGGTAGTGTGTTGCACAGCATGATTATTGGTGTCTTCACACATTCATTTGGCAACGGCAAGGGATTGTTTGGTTAGAAGCACACCCTAAAGGAGATATAGACCATTGTACAATGGTTGTACCACTCTAACAACAAATCATGTGGTCCCTATAGCAACAATTTGCTTTTCAATTGTTGATCATACGATGGGTACTTATGCAATTTCAGACCATATGGTGGCTTGGTTGACAATGGCTTGGCCAATGGTGGCTTGGTTGTTGGTGGCTCAGTGAACAGTGAGAGGCTCCTTGTATTTCATGTCCTCAACACAATCAAATTGATAAACAAACTTCTCATCTAGGTTGGTGTCACCCACTTTGTACTTTGTAAACTCTATAGGGTACATTGAATATAGGGTTGATGATCCTACACATCTTGGCATCACATATCTTTTGCAAACATCTTGATCTCAACAAAATTAAAGTTGGAGCATCGCATAACCTTCCATTTGCCTACAGAAAAGAACCCTAGGGAAGTTGATTTCATCCTTGAACCAAGACTTTAACTCCTAAAGCTCTTCAATATTTGGTTTTGTAATACCTTGATTTCCACCTACCAAACATTCTTCAAAATATGAACCTATCGAATCTTCTAATGCAGCCATCTTTCACTCACTCCCTGATTCTTCAATCTATAATGTATTTCTGGCCTTTATTTTCAGTAGACAACAAATTATCTTTCCAATTATGGTTGACTTTGGCTATCATCAACTAGCCTAGATGATTCATAATTTTGCTAGTCAATAGTAGAAATGCATAAACTACAAATATATTATTGTTCTACTTGAAATTCTCAAATGACATTTGTTGTCACTCATATATTATATCCATTTGTTGCTATGACAGATGCACCTTATAATTGCGCCACGCAAAGATTGCAACAATGGAAAGCTCTTTCAATGTGGATTTGGTTCACAAAAAAAATGAGATTTTAAGGGCCATCTCCTTGTAAGATTTTCAATGGGCTCTCATTAATTGCCTGTAGAGAAATGAAAAAAAGAGAAGTATGTGAAAAGATCCTAATCTAATAGAGGTGATGTGCCAAGATTAAGATATCCTTCTATCACTAGCAAAAAGTGAGACATGTGATTCAATAGTCTACAGACAATAAATTATATAGTAATGCAAGAGTTAAATATTTATCCATAATAAGAACAAAAGGAGGATAGAAAGCAAATTATCCCAAATTCATGTATTAATGCTTTGAATCCATACACATCTACAATTTCAAAAAGGCTTGAAGCCCTCAACACATTTAATAAAGTCTGAGGTCCAAACTTACAAATAGAAGGATAAATAGAGAAAAGTTTACAATCAAGGCTTGCTACCAAGCACAAGTTTGAAAATCTCCAATCAAGGCAAGCTCTTATTTATACAATATGGGAGAGACAAGCAAACAAAACAATAGTGGCAACTCAAACAACAACAGTAATCAATGTTGTCAATCACATTTGAACATTACTCAACAATTCAAGTGATATTGGAGATCTAGCTTTGAAAAGTATCCTCCTTTGGGTGTACACAATCACCTAAATTCATGATTGTGATTAAAGGAGTGGTTTGTATGCCCTAAATCTGCATAGAAATGGATGATGTTTTGAATGCATCACCAATATTTGATCTTCAAAAATTTATCATCATTCGGCATTCAATTCTACTCCACATGCTCTCCTAAAGATTCACAAGTCAATGGGCCAGGTAAATGTTGATCACCTCCCTCTCTTCTCTATTGCAGCTAGTTTCAACTTTGAAAGATTGCAAATTATTGATTAAGGCTAATTGGATGAACAACAAGCACTCATACAACTTTTATTTTATCTCTCCCTTTTGCTCCCACGAGCCATTGATTTGAAGATCCAACGATTGGTGAAAGCACTCAATAACACAATGGTTTACTTTCCACCACTTCCCAATAACTAATAGAATTGCCACACTATCGCTTGTCATTTTGAGGCTTTGTCAACAAAACCTACTATAGAGATACCCAACATTAGCAAAACCTATCATGTCCCCTTTTCAATAATAAGGTCACAAAGAAGACTTCTAGCCTATCCCCATTTCCCATAGGCTAATGGGTAAAGCAAGGGAAATAATTTTTAATATTATTTTAAGTTGGGCCCAATAATTTTAAATTTAAAGGGCAACCTAAATAATAGTATTATTAAAATAAAGAGTTATTTAACACTAATCAAACAAAAAGAATTTACTAATACTTAAGGAAATTGGCCCCAGGGGCCCAATTAGATTATTAGAGCACTACAAAAGGAGACTTTTTGGCTTCATTTAGATCACAAGTTTTGTCATCCTTTTGCCATTCAATTTTCAGAGCTTTGTGTTCAAGTTTGCTTCCAAAGACAAAAGCCCTCTAAGATTTTCACTATTGAATTTGGGAATGAAAACTTTCATCTCCAACATAGGCAATTTCATTAGGAGTTGCATGTGCACAAATTGGATTACTTTCAGATTTGAAGGTTTGTGAATTGGAGAGTTTTGTTGTAGATTTCAAAATTTTGAGGGTTTTGGACACATTTTGTTGTTGCTACAATGTTGCTGCTACAGTGTTGCTATGGTAAAATCAGTATTTTTGGGGGATAATTCTTCATCATTAGTGCAATGACCAGCTTATACAGCCATCAACTTGAGTATACCAGCATTGAGGAAGCAAATTCATCATCATATGTTGCACATTTTGTAGATCTAATGACAACACCATCACTTTGGAGGATTTTTGGAGAGGGTTTTTTCATCATTTATTGTCACAACAACATTTCTAGCTACTTTCCTTGGCAGCACCATTGCTTGGGAGGGCAGATCTGTCTTAACTATTTTGTTTTTATCAATTTCCAAGTCGTATTTGAGCCTATCGGCATTGGAGGAGGTTGCAACTGCACTTTGAGCAAGTGGAATCAACACCTTTCGCTGTTTGCAGACATTTTACTGATTGTTATTAACATTTTGGAAGGCTTGAGACTGCTGCACAGCCTCTAATTGATTGTTCCCAGCTGCCACGGGAGCTCCCTAGGTAATTTGCCTCACCATTGTTGCTACTATGGCGCTTCTACAGTCATGTCTAACCACCAAATTTTCCTAATATTCACCACACAGGGCTCTTTCTAATCAGATTCAATTATTGTAGGTCTAAAAATTATACATATCAATCATTGTAAGTTGCTCCATTTTGCAAATCTAATAAAAGCATTTTGAAGGTGATAAATGGGTGTTTAATTCAGATCCATGCAAGTATAATACCATAGGGTTCCATTCTTGAATGTTTGTTGGCATTTGAGGGTTAATTCATTTATTTACAGTCATATCAACACTTGTATTTGAAGTTTGTGAGCATTGACTACTCATATTTGAGTGTAATTGCAAATAAGGTGGTGTTAAGTTGGTTGTCCATCTCATATCAGACCTTAACCAGCACTACATTTGGGTTATTTATTATCAATAAGTGAATTTTGCTAGTTTGAGGTGAAATTAAAGTTGTTTCCCAGCCATATAAGGTTTGACAACAAGTTTCCATCGATTGGTTTCATTTTGATTTTGTTGTTCCAGTTTGTGTTTTCTTTCAAAAAAGTAGAAAATTGACAAAATTCCTAGTTGGAGACATTACCATGCTATTGGAGGATTGATCTTGCCAACCTATTTGGGGAAGAACTAATCTTTTGTCGAATATCTAGTTTAATGCACAGAAGCAACAGAGAATTCAAATATCATCAAATGGACAGAAGAAAAGAGGAAATCATGGATGACCAAGAGAGAAGAGAAGAAACAAACTTTCAAGAAGTTATCAACCGAAGTAGCATGGAGTTAACCAAGAAGATCAAAAATTTCATGAGGGGGTCCATGTCAAATACAGCCTGAAACTTGCGGCTGTTGAATCACTATTTGAGTACATCCAAGCCAATCCAAAACGCTGCAAAAAGAAGTAATTCAGCCAATGATAAGGTTTCAATCAACCCTCCCAATAAGACTTTCTAGACAAAGTTTCTACAAAGAAAAGAAGATCCACTAAAGGAGGAACAATAATTTCAACCTAGTAGGGAAGATGATATGCAATATCATGAAGAATATAATGCTCTAAGTCAAACAATCCATAATGACCTATAATTTGATAAGTTTTATGATTTGAGGAAAAGGACTGGGCATAGAAGAAAGGAGACATCATCATGATCAGCCCCAGAAAGATATACAACATCAATTGGGTAAGATTACAATACCTACATATGATGGGTCAAACATATGTTCAACTAGGGCTTAGTTGCAAATTTTGGATACATACATTTCTTTAAATCCTATGTATCAAGAGGAGGCAATTAAGTTTGCTACCCTTCATTTAATAGGTGTAGCTCATGAGGGGTGGTACCATGGCATGGTTACACAAGGGCATAGTTCCATCATCACTTTAGAAGAATTCAGTCAAAGGTTAACAAAAAGATTTGACAAGAAGGATCTATAAGTTCATTTTAAATAGCTAGCACAATTGGAGCAACATGAAACAGTGGAAAATTATGTGGAGCCTACTTGTGTTGTTTATATATAGGACTAACTAAACCTCTCAAGGGTTTGGTTAAAGATTTGGATCCAATATTCTTACAAGAAGCCATCAAAAAAGCATTAAACTTGGAGACTTCAATTCTTAAGAACAAATTTCAGTATAAGGAACCACCTTAACACTATAGAAGAAACTATTGTTGAATGAAGTTCCTAATGCGAAAGTCATGCCAAAGAGAATCAACAAAAAGACACCAAAAATGAGCTTAGGAGGAAGAAATTTTCTTCTTCTTACAAGGAGCCATGGGGGCTGGGTTACTAATACCTCGGTTGTGGACAAGTTCATTACATAGAGGTACTTATGAATGAAGAGTTAGAAAAAGAGGATCCAGAAACATAGGTTGAAGGAAAACAACAAGAGATAGAGACTCTAGAGGGTACCCTTTGTTCACTTCCAGGTGCGCCTTAGTACCATCCTTTCAGATTTGGTGGGAGATTGAATGGGCAAAGGATTATGGTGTTGATTGATAATGGAGCCGCTCATGATTTCATTGATAAAGATTTGGTTTCTAAGAGAAGACTGGGCATAAAAGTTTTTGAGGGCTTCAAAAGTCAAAGTTGCAACTGATTTCACCATTCCTTGTACTAAGAAGATATGGCAGCTTGACAACACCATGGGGAAGTATTGAATGCATGATAACTTCTATGTTGTGGGATTAGGAGAAACAGCCATGATTTTGGATGCATAATGATTGTTTTCACTTGAAAAGTTCACCCTCAACTATCAAATAATGGAGCTGAAATTCAAATCAAAAGGAAAAGAGGTAGTGCTTCATGGCATAGAAGAGGGAGCTCCAAAAGTTGTCATGGCTAAGAGGATGCAGCATCAAACCATGATTAAATCTATAGATGAGATATCTTCTTACAATGGTATTTGGACTGCTTTTGATCAATGTTGCATGGTGTTTGATTTTGCACTTCCAAGTTTGCTTTTGGATAGAGATTACAATCAAGAGTTAAGGAGGAATTGTGTTGGATTCATTCTTCTTGTTGAAGAAGTTGGGAGTACCACAAGAAGATCTCCAAGAGAGGTTCACATGAATATCAAAGTAGTGTGACATCAACATGGTGGAGTAACTTCAAATTTGGATGTTTATGCAAAGGATCATGGACAAGAGATGAAGAGAACAAGTTGTGATAGCATCCTACAATCAACTAATAGAGGGAACACACTCAGGAAGCTATGAATCTAATTTCCAACCTTGATGCTGCTGTCACAACCATTATCAGCCACCATATCACTCCATTTGCACTCATACAAATGTTGTTGCAGGTGTTTTCAATCATAGGAAGGAGGACTTTTCAGTTTGTGACTGTTAATAGAGTGTTTTCAGTCCTTGTATGGCTGTTCTCAGCCTCTACATTGTTCACAATTTTTTATTTTTGCAGGGAATTTTCAGTTTTGCAGCTGTTGTATCATTGTCACATTTCTAGTTTTTAAAATATCAGACCTAGAACTATTGTTATCAATCATGAACAGTCGCAAGTGTGCACATTTTGAGAGAGTTTCTGTTGATGTTACATGCAGCGTCTGGAGTTATCTTCCAGTGATCTTCTTTTGATAATAAATTAAATGATAGCATTATGCTATTTAATTTATTTGAGTCTCAAAGGGCGCAATTCTTATGGAGACACCACTATTTGTTAAAGCAAATGAATATTAAATGAAGAGGCACATTTTATTAAACAAGGCCGACCTTGTTCAAGGGGCGCAATTTCTAAGAAGGACGTCTTCTTGCTTGTGGCCAACCTGTTTGGGAAGAGACACGTCTTTCTCTCAATATTGTATATATATTAGATGATGCTCTTCATCGTAATCATCAAGTTTTCAAGACAAGTTCGATTATCTTCATTATAGTCTAAGTGTGAGTTCTTCAAGGCAGATCTATCTTTGTTAGAAGTCTGAGTTCTTCTTCAGCGAATTGTGTTCTCTTATTGCTGTGTTGCATCATCTCTTGGTGCTTGTATTTGGGCCTGTATCTTGCCCCCTTGTAAGAAGATCATTCTTGTGACAAGAATATATATAAGTGATATATTGTTGCTGGGTTTTTCTCCCTCAAGAGGAGGGTTTTCCCAGGGTATCTGCTGTGTTATTGTGTCTGATTTGAATTAATTTCTGTGCATACAATCTAATCATTAAAATTTACATGGTATCAAAGTGGGTTTGAAAGGATCGTGATCAGATTATTCCTAATCAGCAATACCCTATTTGTTCATTTATCTACATTAGTCAAGATGGTGAACGGTTTGAAGATTGAGGATAGACTCGAAGGAGCATCTAACTTCACTTCATGGAGATTTAGGATCATGCTTACCTTGCATGAAAATGACTTGGGTGAGTTCGTGGAGTCTAGCGTTCTTGAACCTGAGGAGGAAGAAGAAAAGTTGCAGTGGGTGAAGAAAGACATTAAAGCAATGAAAATATTGGTTGATTCCGTCAAGGATTATATTGTTCCTATCATCTATAAGTTGAAGACAGCGAGAGACATGTTCAAAACATTTGAAGAGATGTACGAAATCAACAATACCAGCCGAGCACTTGCACTGAAGCATCAATTACATCATGTGAAGATGGCGAAAGGTGAATCAGTGATTGCATACTTCAGATCAGCTCTCAACAATAGGGCATATGGTTGATGACAAAGACTTGACCATGCTTGCTCTCAATGGTCTACCTTTGTCTTGGGAATCCTTCATTCAAGGAATCAGTGCAAGATCGAAATTGCCTAAGTTTGATCGCCTAAGATCTGATTACATTCAAGAAGAATCAAGGTTCGTAGCAAGAGGCATTGGTCAAAGTTCAAAGAATGAAGACATTCATGTTCTTGCCTCCCTTACTTCAAAGAAGAAAGGAAAAGATGGAAGGAAAGGATTCTTCAAGAGGAATCGAGACAAGGGAAATGATGATGCACCTCCCTTCAAGAAGAAGAGAGACATGTCCAAGATTCAATGTTTTAGATGTGATAAGTTTGGGCACTTCGCTAAGCATTGTCCAACTAGACCTAAGCAACAAGTCACCATTGCGAATGTTGATGATGCTTCTCCGCAAAAGGATTCAAGTGAATATTTGTTCTATTCGGCATTATCAAGTAGTGCACCTACCAACACCAACACTTGGATAATCAACAGTGGTGCTTCACGACACATCACCGGTTTTAAGGAGCACTTATCAAGTTTGGTGGAGAAGGAGTCTTCTGAACAAGTCATCATTGGAGATGATGCCAACTACTCCGTGAAAGGAATTGGGACCTCTACACTTCATTTGGATTCCGGCATCTCACTTCAATTGAGTAATGTTCTTTATGTTCCTGGGATCAAGCGCAATCTTATTTCAATTTCAGCCCTAGAAGATAAAGGATATCAAGTTGCCTTCTCCAAAGGCAAAGTTCTAGTGTGGATGGAGAACTCTAGCTTCAAGGATGCTCGAGTAATTGGAGTTAGACATGAAAATCTTTACAAGGTCTGCACACGTTCTCTACAAGCTTTGGTTCATGACTCTTCAAGTCTATGTGATCTTTGGCATCGGAGATTGGCTCACCTACACTTCTGAGCCTTACCTATCATGGAGAAGATGGTGTCAGGCCTTCCTAAGTTCAACCAAGAGCACGAAGGTACTTGCAAGGTTTGCACCTTGGGTAAGAATATAAAATCCCCTTTTCATAGTAGAGAAAATAGATCTAAATGTATTTTAGACCTTATTCATTCTGATTTATGTGGTCCTATGTCTGTTCCGTCTTCGAGTGGATTCTTGTATTATGTTCTTTTTATTGATGACCACTCTAGGAAGACTTGGATTTATTTTTTGAAAACTAAAGAGTCTGAGGAAGTGTTAGATAGGTTTAAGGAATTTAAAGTCTTGGTAGAAAATCTTTCTGGTAAAAGAATTAAGGTCTTCAAATCTGACAATGGTGGAGAATACACCTCTGGCAGTTTTCGGAATTTTTGTATTGATGCAGGGATTAAGAGGGAGTTTTGTGTTCCCTATAATCCTCAACAGAATGGTGTTGCAGAAAGAAAGAACAGGACAATCATGGAAGCAGCGAAGGCCATGATTCATGATCAAGATTTGCAAACCTTATGGGCGAAGCTTCCAGGACAGCTATATATGTTGAGAATAGAAGTCCCCATAGGTCTGGAGAACATGACTCGGAAGAAGCACGAAGTCAGTCATTTGAGGATCTTTGGATGTCCGTCTATGTTCATGTTCCAAAGGAAAAGAGAACCAAGTTGGAGCCTTCTGGCAAGAAGGGAATATTTGTTGGCTACAGTGAGACATCAAAAGCCTACAGAATATACATTCCAGGACAGAAGTTGATCGAGATCATAGGGATGTCACATTCGAGGAAGATGTTGCATTCAGGAGATCTAGGGGGATTCATATGCAAGATCGATAATGAAGAGTCTCCTCAGGATATGGAAGTTGACCATACTCCTGAAATTCAGAGGGAGACTTCAAAACCAAAAGAAGATATTGATCCTGTTGAACCCTTGGAACCTACTGATGGGCCTATTGACATTGTTGTTGGGAGAAAGAGACCTCTATGGGCCAGGCGTACTATGCAAGAGTCCGAAAGTTTTTTCAGCCCCTAGAGGCACATTCAGAGAAAGTAAAAGGCCTCATAAGTTCTCCAGTTATGTTGCCTTAATGAGTCAGATTATAGAATCTGAGCCTACCTGTGTTGAGGAAGCATCCAGTCATCAGGTTTGGAGAGATGCTATGGCAAAGGAGTATCAATCAATTCTTAAGAATGGTGTTTGGGACATTGTTCCTAGACCATGCTGGGCAAGTCTGTGGTATCTTCTAAATGGCTATTCAAGATTAAACATGCTGCAGATGGGAGCATTGAGAAGTACAAGGCAAGATTTGTGGCTCATGGGTTTTCTCAGAAAGAGGGAGTTGATTATGAAGAAACATTTGCTCTTGTTGCTCGCTATACTTCTGTCAGAACCATCATTGCTATTGCTGCATCTAGAGGATGGAAGATTCACCAGATGGATGTGAAGACAGCGTTTCTAAATGGTGTGATTGAGGAAGAAGTTTATATCGCAACCTTTGATGGATTTGAGGTTCATGGGAAGGAGTCTCATGTTTGCAGTTGAAGAAGGCCTTGTATGGTCTTAAGCGGGGCTCCTCGCGCTTGGTGCGAAAGGATTGATCGTTACCTGTCAAGTTTGGGTTTCTTGAAGAATGATGCTGATTCAAATCTCTATTTCAAGGTAATCAATGGTGAAGCATTAATTTTGGTTTTATATGTTGATGATTTGATCCTTACTGGAGAAGATCACCTGATTCTTGAGTGTAAGAAGGAGTTGACCTCTGAATTTGAGATGAAAGACCTTGGCCTCATGCATTACTTCCTTGGCTTAGAAGTCTGGCAGAAACCAGATGAGATGATTCTAAGTCAAGGGAAGTACACCATTGATATACTTAAGAGATTTGGCATGATGGATTGCAAATCCATGTCTACACCTATGGAGACCATCCTACATAAGTTGAAGGAGGCTACAGCTAATTCAGACTTGGTGGATCCTACATTGTACAGACAGCTAATTGGATTTTTGATGTATCTAGTTAACACTAGACCTGACATTTGTTATGCAGTGAGTGCACTTAGCTAGTTTATGTGTGATCCGAGACAGATACATCTTGTTGCAGCTAAACATATCCTGAAATACTTGCGTGGCACAGTTGGATATGCGTTGAGGTATTCTTCAAAAGCAGACTTGGAGTTATATGGTTTTACTGATTTTGATTGGGCGGGTTGTGTCACAGATCGGAAGAGCACCTCTAGTTGTTGCTTCAGTTTGGGCTCAGCTATGATATCCTGGTGCAGCAGGAAGCAGTCATCTGTAGCATTGAGTATAGCAGAGGCAGAGTATATTGTAGCTTGTATGGCAACTCAGGAAGCTGTATGGCTTCGTAAGCTCCTTGCAGGATTGTTTGGACAATCAATGGAGCCTACTATCATTCATTGTGATAATCGAGTTGTGTGAAGCTTTTGTCAATCCGTGTTCCATGATGAGAACCAAACACGTTGAGATCAAGTACCACTATAATAGAATATGGTACTCAGGAAATTTCTCTTGATTACTAGCACTAATGGCGAGGCCAGATATTCTCACCAAGCCTCTCTCAAGATAAAGTTTGTGTACTTTCGAGATAAGCTTGGTATGGTGGAGAATCCAGCCTTGACTGAGAAAGAGTCTCAGTATCAGTGAGCCTGTTTAATGAGTTCTTCTCTATGAGAGAAGTTCGAGGTGAAATCCCTTGTTAATGCATTTTCCTCTGAGACGGAGGAATTTGAGGTGCAAGCCCTTGTTAATGCATTTCTCTTTGAGATTTGAGGTGAAAGCCCTTGCTTCCACCCTCTGAGCTGAGTCATGGTGGATGTCATGTGTGAGACTCCATGACGTATTTTTGTACTTGTGTTTCACCCTCTGGGAGAGCTATGGTGAAAATCATGTTGAGGTGACAACATCATGCAAGTGATGAACACTTGTACACACCATAGTATGGTTGTAGCCATTATGGTTGATATCGTGTTGAGGCGATATCTAATATCACGATGAGGTGATATTCTTCTGTTCACTAATGGTTGTAGCCATAGTGATAGACATCACGTTGAGGTGATATGTCTTGTGTAGCTGGAAGTTTACTCCCTAGCTGAGAGGGAGTGTTGATGTTACATGCAGCGTCTGGAGTTATCTTCCAGCGATCTTCTTTTGATAATAAATTAAATGATAGCATTATGCTATTTAATTTATTTGAGTCTCAAGGGGCGCGATTCTTATGGAGACACCACTATTTGTTAAAGCAAATGACTATTAAATGAAGAGGCACGTTTTATTAAACAAGGCCGACCTTGTTCAAGGGGCACGATTTCTAAGAAGGACGTCTTCTTGCTTGTGGCCGACCTGTTTGGGAAGAGACACGTCTTTCTCTCAATATTGTATATATATTAGATGATGCTCTTCATTGTAAGCATCAAGTTTTCAAGACAAGTTCGATTATCTTCATTATAGTCTAAGTGCGAGTTCTTCAAGGCAGATCTATCTTTGTTAGAAGTCTGAGTTCTTCTTCAGCGAATTGTGTTCTCTTATTGCTGTGTTGCATCATCTCTTGGTGCTTGTATTTGGGCCTGTATCTTGCCCCCTTGTAAGAAGATCATTCTTGTGACAAGTATATATATAAGTGATATATTGTTGCTGGGTTTTTCTCCCTCAAGAGGAGGGTTTTCCCAGGGTATCTGCTGTGTTATTGTGTCTGATTTGAATTAATTTCTGTGCATACAATCTGATCATTAAAATTTACAGTTTCATCGCTTGATGATGTGGGTTGAAGGTTTCAGCTGACGGGAACAATCATTTCAGCCACCATAATACTGATTTGGAAGAGATTCCAAGGGGTTTGTGGCTGTTGCAACTCATTTCCAGCCTATATACAATCCAATTTGTGCCACAATTTGAAGAGTGCGGTCTACAACATCATTGGAGGACAGATTGGAACTTAAGGCTTTTGTTATGAAGCTCAAATAAGTGTCCCAGATTCTTCACCACATAGGAGGAGCCATGTAGTGCAACAAAAACACAGTGGGGAGTACATAATCCAGCCCTTGGCCTTGTGGTATTTTATGGGTGTTTTCATGTATTGGGATGAAGGCATCATTCATTATCAATTCGAAGAGAATCATCTTGAGAGCGAGTTATATTCCTTGTCTAATTCTAGTTGGGATTGGAATGAGATGTTTCAAGATCTCATTTTGAATTTTCCAAAAGTTTGTGGTGTAGATCATGCACATTTCTAGGCCGAATTGTTTTCTAAGTTGCAAGGATTGCATATGATTGTTATGGCCTATGGGTATTGTTCTTGTTGGCCCAAGTTGCTTCACTTGATAGGTGTGGGATCTAGACTCGACAAATGCTATATCATGATCCACATTTTGGGCACGGTATTGCTTGATCATTCCAATCCACAATTACTTTAGGGCAAGCAATTTTGGGAAGTGCAAACTATCATGTCCATTTTTCTATAATAGAGCCATAGAGAAAACCTCTAGTATATCCCCATTTCCCATAGGCTAAAAGATAAAGCAAGATAAGATATTTTAATATTATTTTAAGTTGGGCCAAATAATTTTTAATTTCAGGTTCAACTTAAATAACATTATTATTAAAATAAAGTGTTTTCTAACAATCATAAAATAAAAAGTATTTTTAAATACATAAAATAAAAAGTATTTATTAATACTTAAGGAATTTAGTATAGTCGCCGGGAAACTCCATTTTGGGAACATAGACAACGTACCAATTCCCGTACCCAAAATTTCCGATGAATCATTTACATATAAAATAGCCGTCTCCTTATTCATTTAACTCATGTACCCTAATTTAATTGGCATCCCTGTCCCCGTACCAGTACCAGTACCCTACGTCTCCCGGCAACTATGGAATTTAGTCCCAAGGGCCCAATTGGAGCACTACAAAAGGAGGGTAGTTGGCTTCATTTAGATCATCAAGTTTTGTCGTCATTTTGCAATTCAATTTTCAAAATTTGAGTATTGTATTCAAGTTCACTTCTAAACTAAAACCATTGGTTGATTTGAGGATCTTAGAGGACAAAAACCCTCTACAATCTTCACTATTGGATTTGGGGACAAAATCTCTCATCTCCAACATCGGCGATTGGATTATTTTCAGATTTGAACGTTCATGAATTGGAGAGTTTCATTGCAAATTTCAGTATTTTGAGGTTTTTGCATACATTTTGTTGCTGCTACAGAGTAGTTGCAGTGAAATCAGCATTTTTGCCCAGGTTTCAAGTTTACATGTCGCTGCTACAATGTCATTATAGTGAAATCAGCATTTTTGGGGAATAATTCATCATTAGTACAGTGACCAACACATACAACCATCAACTTGAGTATATGTCATGTCAACTTAATATAAAACATTAATTTATTTTTATAATTTGGTTGCAAATAAATATAGGAATTAACTGAATTATGAACGCAACACTTTATTATTGCTACTCCTTTTACAATATGGAGACTTATTGCAAGTCTAATTACAGAGAGAGATTAACAACTTACAAAATTCTTACAAATCGAATATGACATTCCAACCTCAGTTTCTGCTACCAAAATTTTTGCA
The DNA here is from genome assembly GCA_007258455.2 of Sequoia sempervirens. NCBI lineage: Eukaryota > Viridiplantae > Streptophyta > Pinopsida > Cupressales > Cupressaceae > Sequoia > Sequoia sempervirens. The sequence continues at coordinate 40,771 of VDFB02040262.1, read as the reverse complement.
CTCACACTGTAATAATGTTCCCTTCATTCACAACACTTTTTAAGCGTTTTGTTCTAGGAACTCCTTAAGTTGCTACTAGTTTGTGTTGCGATCTGCAATCCTTAATTCACACCGAGGAAGACTTTTTTATTTTGCAGTTATCAATGAACTAGATGGTGTTGGATTTGACTATCAAGCTAAACTGCTATGTTGTACACAAAAAAAGATCTAAATCCAACTGTTAAGCTACAACTAAAAGAGTGTTGGAGTTAGCTACTAACTGACTCTACCCTAAAATTGGTAAACTAGAACTCTGTTAAAATCTTTAAGCCCTATGCAATTTCCAAATTGGAACCACTGAAAGATAGGGTTTTCGTCCCAATCTCCTTTTGAGAAGCTCAAGGGGTTTCATCCTTGAATCAATGCTTAGAGTTTCCATCATAGGAATGTGTGAATAAGTGCTCAAGTGAGGCTTCAAAAGAAAAGATTTCTGAATGCCCTTCATATTGCGTACTATTTGCCCAAATAGATTGAAATGTCCTTAGGGTGATGGCTGACCGGGCAGCCACCTCCTTGACTGGGTAAGGGCATATGAGCTAGAATTGCTAGAAGGCAGGAGCAGAGGCATTCAAAGGTCCAGATCTGAAGTTGCTTGAGGGCAAGCAACATCCGAGCAGGGAGGACTGTCATGTCCTCGAAATAATTTGAATCGTTAGAGAGAAAATTATAGAAGTGTTTTTAAACACTATTTAATAATGATTAAATATAATATTTAAATAATGATAAAATAACAATATTAAATATAAATTTGAATTATTAAATAAATAACATTTAAATTTATATCTCTAGCTGACCTTCCAATTCCTCTGGCTGGCTTCTTCTATGTTGGCATCTACATTTGATATTTATATGAGGTCGCTGTGCATTTTGGAGAATCATTGAATGAAGACATGGGAATTGGACCGCGTAGCTGGCCAACGATCTGGTAGGATGAAACCCCTTCCAGACCCGTGTCTTTGTTAAACCAATTTGTTCCTCATTTTGATTCTCTATATTCCCATTCACAGGTTTGACAGTGGCACTTGGTGAGAAGGCAATTATAGATACCTCCTGCAAGTTGTGTGACATCACCATTCCATGCAAGGGAGAGCAAGCGATCACTAGTGGCAGAGTCCTCCTGGCTCGCACAGGAATCATTAATATGATCTAAGGCAGCATCTTATCTAATTGTCATGTCAGGTCACGAATTGTGCTCTCAAATCAAGACACTCAGCATTCTTCATTGCGGAACATTACATGGTTTATGAATTACTATCGCAAAGGCATTTCGTCTTTGCTATTTGCTGCAAATGGTATTCTCCTGTGGCATGATTCCTCTCTCTATCCCGTCATTCCTTGTCTTGAAGTTATTGTCATGTATCATTAGTTATTATTGTTACGATCTACCAATTGGTGAATGGAAGCGGGTCAAATCTGAGTATCATCTTTACCTGTTGTGAATCCAAACCTTTGTTGACTGTATTTCATGTATTGGAATTGGATGGGATTTAATATCTATCACTATGTAGCATTTACTTTAATCTGATCTATGCGTAAGTAATCTTTAGTTTGCACATATATAACAGTCTTGTGTGAGTATCTAGTGATAGCTGATCTGAACAAATAAACTTACAGTATACATATCAGTGTCTCTCTGAGTTTCCTTGAGCGGGCATCTTACAGTGGTATCAGAGCCACAATCCTGGCTAGCCTAGGGACAATCTGATCTATATATGCAATTGAGTCAAAGAGATCTGAGGGCAATTGAGAGGGAAAGGAAGAAGGCTAAAGCATCTTAGGACGAGAACTGTGGAATAGGAGGCAAAGGTAAGAAAAAGATGGCAGATTTAAGTGATGAGTTCAAATCGTTCTTGCAGGAACAGAAACAACTGAATCAGATGATGCAGACCCTTACTAACACAATCACCAGCAACAAATCAGGACCTAACAATGCTGATGAAGGCAATTTGGAGTGATCTGGAGGAGGGGAATCATAGTAGAACATCAAACGGAAGGACTATTAGACCCTCCCAACCTGTTTTTTTGCCTAGGACGGAGGTACCCCAAGAGGGAGAAGGGCAAAATCAACCTGATTTTAACAACATTATGGATGAGTATTTGAAACTTGATGCCCTCACATGAGCAGAGATCCCTTTTGATCAGTTCAACAATGCTAGGAGGGGATTTGGAAGTGATGGGAGACAGCGTTCGCAGCGAGTCAATAAAGATCTTCAGTACAAAATCAGCAAGCTTTCACTCCCTACTTTTGATGGCTCGGGGAAGGTTACTGCACGTGCTTGGGTCCAAAAGATAGATACATAATTCTCTCTCAGCCCTATGACTGAAGACAAAGCTGTCAAGTTTGCCATTCTGCATTTGGAAGGTGTGGCTCACAAATGGTGGCACCATGGTATTGTGACGCACGGGTTTGCCCTTGTTACTAGTACTACATATGCTGATTTCACACAAAAGCTTATGGAGCGATTTGATAGAAAGGATCCGGAGGTGTACTTCCAGGATTTGACAAGGGTAAAGCAGCTTGGGACAGTGGATTATTATGCTTCAGAATTCCAAAGGCTAGTTGTTATGGTTCCAAATGTTTCCGATAAGAGACTCGTGTTCCTCTTCATTGAAGGGCTATCGAAATCTTGTCGTGGTTTGGTAAGAGCTTTAGAGCCGACATCATTGGAAGAAGCTATTTGAAGGGCCTTGAACGTTGAGGACTCCACCACAAAGAGTAAGCCTATGATCAAGAATGTGCCAATAGGACAGCCCAAGAAGCCACCCCATGAGATTACTCCTCAACCGATGAACCCACCACCACAACCTCATGGGATGGACGTGTCTAGGAACGAGCTACGAAGAAAGGGATTGTGCTACCATTGCAAGGAACCTTGGGCACGAGATCACAGGTGTAGGGGAAAAGGACAAATCCACTATATTGAGGTAACTTTTGATGATGATGTTGAAGAGGGGGGAGGTGAATTTGCAAGCTTTACTAATGAGGAGGTGCATGTAGAGGAATTGGCAAGAGGACAAGCAAAGGCACTCTTGCAACACTTTCAGAAGCACCTAGGTATCATTCTCTCTACATTAGAGGGGACTTACACGGACAAAGGGTAACAGTATTAATTGATAGTGGAGCCACCCATAATTTCATCGATGAAGGGCTAGTGGCTAAGATGGACCTAAGGGCGGAAGATTTTGAAGGACTTAATGTGACAGTCACAAATAGGTACAGTATTCCATGCAATCGCCAAATTCAACAAATGGAGTAGACCATAGGACATAAGATGCGAGATGATTTCTACATAGTTGGCATTGGTGAGACAAATGTGGTCTTGGGAGTGCAATGGTTGCACTCACTTGGGGTGTACACAACAAACTATCAAACTCTAGAGTTGAAGTTCAAAGCTAATGGAAAAGAGGTAATCCTTTGAGGATTCCCCAAGGTGGGCCCTAAGGATGTTTTGACCAAGCCAATAGAGAAGACAAAGGCAGGAGCAAAGGCATTCAAAGGTCCGGATCTGAAGTTGCTTGAGGGCAAGCAACATCCAAGCAAGGAGGACTGTCCTGTCCCCGAAATAATTTGAATCATTAGAGAGAAAATTATAAAAGTGTTTTTAAACACTATTTAATAATGATTAAATATAATATTTAAATAATGATAAAATAACAATATTAAATATAAATTTGAATTATTAAATAAATAACATTTAAATTTATATCTCTAGCCGACCTTCCTTAAGGTGGGCGCTAAAATTAATATTCGAATTATGTATTCCTCTGGCCGACTTCTTCTATGTTGGCATCTACGCTTGGTATTTATATGAGGTCGCTGTGCATTTTGGAGAATTATCAAATGAAGACATGGGAATTGGACTGCGTAGCTGGCCAACGATCTGGTAGGACAAAACCCCTTCCAGAACCGTGTCTTTGTTCAACCAATTCGTTCCTCATTCTGATCCTCTATATTCGCATTCACAGGTTTGACAGTGGCACTTGGTGAGAAGGCTATTATAGATACCTCTTGCGAGTTGTGTGACATCACCATTCCGTGCAGGGGAGAGCAAGCGATCACTAGTGTCGGAGTCCTCCTGGCTTGCGCAGGAATCATTAATAAGATTTGAGGCAGCGTCTTATCTAATTGTCATGCCAGGTCACAAATTGTGCTCTCAGATTGGGACACTCAACATTCTTCATTGCAGGAGATTACATGGTTTATGAATTACTATCACAAAGGTATTTCGTCTTTGCTATTTGCTGCAAATGGTATTCTCCTGTGCCGCGATTCCTCTCTCTATCCCGTCATTCATTGTCTTGAAGTTATTGTCATGTATCATCAGTTATTATTGTTACGGTCTACCAATTGGTGAATGGAAGCAGGTCAGATCTGAGTATCATCTTTACCTGTTGTGAATCCAAACCTTTGTTGACTGTGTATTTCATATAGTGGAATTGGATGGGATTTAATATTTATCACTGTGTGGCATTTGCTTTAATCTGATCTGTGCGTAAGTAATCTTCAGTTTGCACATATATAACAGTCCTGTGTGAGTATCTAGTGATAGCTGATCTGAACAAATAAACTTACAGCATACATATCAGTGTCTCTCTGAGTTTCCTTGATTGCTATTTGAGCGGGCATCTTACATACAGTAATTTAATTCTCCTTTCTGGCTCACCAAAACAGGGAACATGACAATATACCAGCATTGAGGAGGAAAATTCATCATCATATGTTGCACATTTCGCAGACCTACTGATGGTACAGTCACTTTGGAGGGTTTCCAAAGAGGATTTGTCAACATTTATTGTCACAACAATATTACCAGCCACTTTCCTTGGCAGCGCCATTACTTGGGAGGGCAGATCTGCCGTAACTATTGCTGTTTTTATCAATTTCCAAGCCATATTTAGGCATACCAACATCAGAGAAGGTTACTACAACACTTTGGACAAGCGGCATTAACATCTTATGCTGTTTGCAGACATTTCATTGACTGTTATTAGCATTTTGGAAGGCCTAGGGCTGTTGCTCAACCTCTCATTGACTGTTGCTAGCTGCCACATGATCTCCCTAAGTCATTTGCCTCACCATTATTGTTGACTTGCCTAATATTCACCATACAGGGCTCCTACAGTTGTACAATCATTATTTACTATCACATTTAATTATTGCAAATCTGAAAATCATGCATATCAATAATTGTAAGTTGTTCCAGCATTTTGTAAATCTAATAAGCATTTTGCAGGTGATAGATTGGTGTTTAATTCAGATCCATGCAAATTTAATACCCTGAGGTTCTATTCTTGAATGGTTGTTGGCATTGAGGGTTAATTCACTTATTTTCAATCATATCAGCACTTGTATTTGAAGTTTGTGAGCATTGACTTCTCAGATCTGAATGTAATTGCATATAAAATGATATTAAGTTGGTTGTCTGTCTCATATTATCTATAAGTGAATTTTGCTAGTTTCGGGTGAAGCTGAAGTTGTTTCCCAGCCATAGAAGGTTTAACAAGAAGTTTCCAACAATTGGTTTAATTTTGATTTTGTTGTTCCAATTTGTGTTTTGTTTCAGAAAATTGACAAAATTCCTAGTTGGGGACGTTACAAAACCAACCATAATTTGTGTTTTGCTTAGTGCTAGTGGAGCTTCACTTTCCTTAAGGCTCTCCATGGACCCTTGGATCATTGAGATGGATGGTCAACACAAGCTCCTAGCATCAAGAAAAAGAATACACTCTCTACAGATCATTAGATAACTAATATCAATAGTTCACAGGACCCCCAAATTTAGGACAAAGATTCCTCTACTTATGCTAACATAAAACATGGAGAACAAGGCATCCCTCCCCAAAAAAAAGTCAAAATTACAAAATTTTGAAATTTAGTGAAAAATCACTATAGTTTCTAGTGACTCACAACGACTTTTGACTAAGGAAAGGGATGAACTCAGCAATCCATTAGACACAAAGTCGTCCTACATCAAAATTTCAAGGTACAACTTGCAAAAAGCAGCTATAAACTATTATGGGCAGCTTTGATCTAGTCCCATTCATCTCCTAAAGTAACTTCAAGCATGTTGAATAGTGAGAAGCTACAATCCAGTTCAAATAATTCATAGAAGAAAACCCTCACTTTTGTTACTGCATTTTGCACTTAAGCTTCCAACTCAGCTACTAGTTTGATTACCCTATCGGCTTCTTCCACAATTGGAGCCAAAGGCCAATCCTTAAATGTAGTCTCATTCTTCTTCTTCTCATCAATTAACTCCAAAACCTCTACATAGGCCATTTCCTTTTATGCCCATCAACTGAGTAGACAATCTTTGTTGCACCAGCTGGTCAATAAGACTCAACACACTTGAAACCATCCATTACAATGATGTCAACTAGGCTCTGCACCTTTGCAATGTCATATCCTTAGCCTACATTGAACACCCCCATATAAGCCTTCCTTCTATTAGTGATATGTCAATTGGCAAGGTGGAAAGATTATGCTTGAATACTTCTACATCTACAACCACAGGGACCAAAGTGGTTTTGATGTCAACTTTTGTTTCAATCTCCTATGCTTGCACATGAGTGGCACCAACAAAGTTTATAGCATGTCCCAATCCACCAATGTCCTAAGTGATGCTATCCCAATAGACTTTACACAATTTCTTCACTAAGTACAAGAATATTGAATGTGTGCCCACCACTCCAATCTCTACCTTGGCCTTGAACTCCTCTATTACTTTCAACTTTGCAATTTGCTTATTGAGTTTAGCAAAGGTATCGTCCGAAGCTAACATTTTTTGTCTAGTTGCAGCTAAGTCATCATTGTCACTACTCTTTGAGATCGGAAATGATGGGCATGCTTATCTCAACCCATGAATCCCTTGTGAGCTTCAATGAATCTTCTACAAGCTTGATCTCCTTTTCTAATAAGGTACCAAACACCTTCTCATAACCCAAACCCTTGTACCTTTTTAGAGCCATGTTACTTTTTCTCACCATTTCTTGCAAAAATGGTGAGCAAACAACATTGAAAGCTAGCCAGTTTGCATAGATACATCTTGTTGGGTGTTGATTGGCAATCTCTTGAGACTAATTTTGAAATCTTATTCTCAAAGGTCCCTTTGTTCTCTTATTTGTAAGGGGTTGTTCTTGCGAGATGCTTAAAAATGGGTGATTGTCTACCATAGCACTAGGATTAAATGGGGTATAGGGAGCTTCATTCCTTGAGATCTTCTCTTTGCGAAATAATGATTTGTTCTATAGCCTACTGCTTCATCAACTTGCTCTTATTCATTAATATATGCTAGCACTTGCTCCAATCACAAAAGTACACCAATCTTTCTAGCGCAAGCTTTGATGCCTTATTAAGGTATGCCACACAAATGGGATTTCACCCAACTATATGAGCTTTAATTCTTGACCCCACACCCTTCACAAAACTGAATATACCTCCCACCACTTGAAACTGACTATATCATATCAATATACTTTCAAAGAGGAGAATATGCATCTCTTGTGAAGTGGGATTGGCCCATGGAGGTAGAACTAGGTGCCTGTAATATCCCCAATTGAATATTCCCAATTTGAATGGGAAATTTAAGCAATAGAGAAAATCAGGTATAAAGGAAAATGCACCAAACAACTCCAAACTGTGAGTAAATAATGAAGAACTGATTAGGAAGGCTTTAATACTAATCCAAGCATGAATTTACATCATTGTTGCTGTTAATACATCAGATAACAGCAATTGAGCATCTGCTGCAAATATGCATAAAGAAAATACAATCTGGACACTTAGATATGCACCAAAATGCATCAAACTAGAAACCGGGTAAGATGCAATTGAAATAGAATGATTTATTATGGATCTTCACATGGATTTACATAAAATTTGCTGTCATATACAGCAGATTATATCCATGAACAGCTACAGAAAATTATGTAAAGAAAACTCTAAACGAAAGCCAAAATGCACACTGAAACTGGAGCCAACTCCTCACTACTTCACCAATCTTCACACCAACGATCAGGTACAGCAAATTAAATATATGGAATACTCCAATAGCATATAAATATGCTGCTAACAACAGTATATACACACAGCAACCTCTAATCTGAAAGATGCATGCCAAATTGGATCAAAACCCAAAATCTAGAAACCACAACACACTCCAAATTGGAGCAATCTCCATACAATCACACCAAACTGAAATACTATTGTACCCAAACCAATTTTTTTTTTGCTTCATTAAGGCATTTTGCTTAAAAGAGTCTCAATCTTGTTAAAATGATGTCAAAATACAGTTTTTGGGCAAGTCAAGTATGAACTTTGGTCAGTGTCATGTCAATCGTCAGCAGCAATTGGTCAATACCTGGAGGTCAGAACCTAAACCTGGGACTCAAAGCAAGACGTGTTACGATGGAGAGGTGTTTCACATCGGAATTATACTCCTACAAGGTCAATTCAATGGCTAGAACAGTGTTTACGAAGGAAGAAACAGATGAAGACATTTTGCAGAAAGTAAATTTGCGCCCCTATAGCCCAGGGGCACCCTTCTTTTTGAAGGCTCAGATTTAGTTGCATGTGCTTGCAAATATGTTCAATCCCTTCAAAATTAGTCCAACTTTCCGACGAGCTATCAGGCGAAGTCATCCGAAGTGCATAACTTCGGCAATTGAAGTCAGAAGCTGAAGGTACGAGGAGAGTGCATGTCACAGAGGATGTCAAATTTACAATTTTTGCACCCCTGTAGTCCAGGGGCGCCCTTGAATTTGACCCCTCAAATGGATGAATTGAAAAATTCTACTTCCCGAAGATTTTTTCTAATCCAGGTCAACTCCGCAACGCACCAATTCATGAGATGATCCGACATACTAAGTGATCGTGGCATAGGTTCTACCGAGCACATAAAACAAATGGTGGAAAAATGTAGAAATACACACCTGTACCTCTGTAGGCCAGGGGCGCCTAGCCTTTAGGCCTGCCAGATAGGGTCTTTTGCAGTCATAGTCTTCACGAGACTTATGCGGAATTACTCCAGCTATCCAATGAGCCCAGCCATCAGCCTCCAGGATTTGTCAAACGCCCATACATGAAGGGTCAGTGTAGAGTGCAGAAGAAATCAGACAACCAGAAAAATGGCTAAGTGTGGGAAATACACACTCCCTTGGAAAAGGCACCCTTCTTTTTGAGGTCTTAGAAGCAGTTTTCTTGCTTCGTCACCTCCAAAGACATCTCTTGTAGGTTGTTCTAGCTACGCAAAAAGACTAACGGTGTGCAAATCGGAGCACTCCAGCTCACATATAGTCGTTGGTTGCATAATTCTTCCAGTCACGCAATGAACCTATCATCCAATCAGCAGGGTTCATCAGCCACCGGTAGCGGCAGTTTGAAGCGTTAGATGGCAAAACAAAGAAATGGCTAGTCTGGAGATCTTGCATCAATTTAATCAAAGGCGCCTAATTTTTTGAGGCATCAAACGTTGTTTTTAGCAGTTGTAGCTCCCAGCAGACATTTCATCTTTGCTCTACAGGCTTCGCAGTGGATATCTCAGCTCAGTCACAGCATCACTCAGGCATCCAGAAATCAGAGTTGAACATAGGCAACTGTAACTTTCAATGAGCTATAAAATAGGAAGTTAGCGAAAAATCTCACAACTTTCGCTAAGGGATGCCTGCAGAGTCAAATTTGGACATTTTGGAATCAGTGAATTTTTCTGAGTGCACCCGGATGCAAAGATTTCAGTTAACTTATTAAAATAATATTAAATTTCAACTTTTTTGCATGCAAGCATTAATGGGCGATTTTCTTCAATATTCTAATATTGGCGCCCTTTTTGATATTAAATTGCAAATTCGCATGTAAGGGAGAACTAAAAATTTTAATATTATTTATTTTTCGGGATTCCGAGTCTGTTGGCGTAACAACTAACACCTCTAGAGTGCAAGTTGGTACAAACAGCTATGCACACTACGCAATGAGTGCTCTTCAAATTAGGAGGGGAAGCTCCCTCGTTGTGCTTGACAAAAGTGCTTGAAAAGTAAACTAAACTATATCCTGTCTTCTTGTCTCAGCTGTAAGAGGCACAAGGCTTTCGAGAAAACTCTATACGTTGCAACTAAGTATTTTCTAGTTTCACAAGGCTTAACTACAACACTCAAAACTAAGTAACTTTAAACTATCCAATCCCCTCAAGAATTCAGAGCATGAGGAAACGGAGCGGGAATGATTATCAGACGACAAACCGAGTACAGACTCACAACGTGAAGGCAAGGTGGCACAACTATTTGCTTATCTGAATAGGCTTATTACTCACACACATCACACGATAAACCAAGTACAGATTCTCAACTTGAAGACAAGGTGGCACAACTATCAACTCAATCTGAATAAGTTTATTGAACACAAAACACAAAGGATAGCCAACTAGGACAATAAATTGTAGAGGCGAGACACGCATACAATCTACGATCGAACTAGCCACTATATCTAAGGCAAGCATTCATCATCATAATTGCATGAAACCCAAGTGGCATAACAATTCATTATAACAATAAATACTCATGAACAGATACAGAACAAGCAATATTACATGGAAGGTGGGCACAGCATATATTTCTCTCTCGTGCAAAAGTTATGTACAAAAGAGCAAAAGCTCTTATTTATAGACATCAAAGGTGTAGGGAACCCTAAAATCACCTTGAGTCAACTACAGTCTTGCAATGCATGCAAGATTATTGCTAAGCCCTAATAAAGCAAACTATACAGTTAACTGGAAAGCTACCATCAGTTAACCAAAATATCTAATCTAAAAATGGACAATGTGCAAGCATGCATGTCCTTATTGAAAGCAAAGTTAACTAGAATACTACCATCAGTTAACGTAAACCCTAAATATAACTCCAAGTGTGTACATAGGTAATCCCAAAATAGACATGCATGAGATGTGACAACAAGTTAACATGAAAGGATAATGCCAAGTTTAACTCCTGTGTATAATGTCTATCCGGAGAGGTGGGAACTGAAGTCTACTGGCTGTGATCTCGAGCAACCAACCCCTCTACATGAGCTGTTGTTGAACTGCCATCTGACTGTCTGGATGCAATCTGATACATGACTAAGCCTTATAGTGAGTCTACTACATGCCATAGTTCTCTATGTATGCAATGATAGCCTCACCAGTCTGTGATCGTGACACTGCCATAGTTCGCTCTTCTGCTCCTTTTGTTGCTCCTCATCAAACACCATGTTGACATGACTGTAACATATAGCTAGAATCTGACAAATCATTTCAGCCAGCCATTGGCGGTCTGTTCTCTGTCTCAGCTACAAAAAGTGACCTCACTGAATTTCAGAGGTGCCTTGACGACGTTCCTCAGATTTCTCTGTACCGTTGACGACCAAAAGCTCAAACAATAAATAAGAACAATGCCACTTTCCTAAACATATCTGATTCTAAAAGAAACAACAAAGTAAAGAAGAATGAACATAGCCCAAAGGTATGCAGTAAGAACAGGACTGTCAAAGGATCATCGGCAGATTGTTCATCACAACCACGGACTTATAAGTGTTACAATGAACAGCCCTCCCTTGACGGTGCTGGGCTCTACATATCTGCATACGGCAACTCCACCACTGAACTGACAATGTGTACCACAACATAGTTGTTCCTAACACTACTCAATGTATCTTTGCACTTGGAAAACACAACGTGTGGTCATCTTCCTAGAGTCCTACTGTAGATCTAGCCTCTCTTGATCTAACTTACTAGAACTATTCTGTGACTGGATTTCATTAAATGACCATACTTTATGGAGTCAATAGATAAGCAACATCAGTAAATCTCATCGCCAAAGCATGGTGCTGTCAAAGCATCCAAAGCCAATTGTCAATCACTTAGCTATCCACATCTTGAGAGATGCAGACAGAAAGACTCTTTGATTTCACATTAAGTACACAACTCTCAAGACTACAGGGCTCTGCACAGCAACAGAGCCGGCCTCTTAGCAACAAATTTCTTCCTCCTCTCAAACAAATTCCTTCCACAACAGCATTTTGCACCATATGTAACAACAAGTGATGTCCAAGCTGCGCTTCATCTGTTATCTTGCAATGGTTGCGCTTACAGGCGCATCGGCAAGAGTGTAGCCAGTAACATTTATTTTTGAACACTTCATTTGTACATAGGTTATGAAATATACACATTTGACATATTTGACATGCTGTACAGTGATTTCAGTACCTACGTAGAGAGGCTGTATACCTTGTCTATGTATACGTATTCCGATGCACACGTATCATATATTCTATCGACACTTATACTTGCGCATATGCACATGTAATGTAACATTACACATATGTTATACTGGCAAGCATCAACACATTCTAGATACAACTCCTAATGCAAGCCTAGATGACTTACAACTCCAATTGGCTTAGCTTACTCAATCTATATTATGTGTGTGTATTCCCAATTGGTACTCGTTACTGTTTACCCGACCAAGTTCCTCCCCGAGTGATATCTCTCCTCTGCTTGGAGGTATGAACCTGTTTCCTGCACATCATGACACGACAATGGGAGTCATATGCTCAAAACAAGGCAGTATATATAAAACATCGTAGAAAGTTAGAATAACATTATTCCATAACTTATATGCTACATTCATTCAAGAATTACATCAATAGAAATATCAGACAAATGAGACAATCATTAGGACACATTCAATTGATAACAAGAACAATTTGTTTTATTCATCTAAAAGATTCAAACATTACAATGTACTTCCTATGCAGTAGTAACTATACAATCGGGGTGTAACACTGTTTCTTGATCCTTTTGTCGAGCACATCCTGGTAAACATGATCAAAGTCTGAATGATCAAGGACATAGGATGGTTGTTTCCTCTTCCTTCCCAGTTGAGCCTCAACCCAAGACTGGTCTCGGCTGATGCCACTGGAAGGATCCGTACTAGCAATGTGAGGCTCTAACGAAAGTGAATATGTAGAAGAACTGTTGCGAGGTGGCAAGTCTAAGTCCAACTCAATGTGAATCAGGACTGGAGACTGCTCAAGTGCTAGCGATGGAACACAAGGTTGTATCTCAGGCTCTAGCAAACTCTGAACTGGCCTTTGAACTAGTTCTCTGACACGCTTTCTAACGGGCTCTATTTGTGTGTCAATGGCAAGCGCCTTACCTTTTGAATTATTAGGCGCTTGACTCTTCTTTGGAGGATTACTCCTCTTCTTTTGTTTGGGTTTTGACGAGGAAGGTAGCGAAGGATCCACCGGTGGCGGCTCTGCTCTAGGCACATTTACCCTCCTGGTCTTCTTGTTGTTGAGGTAAAGTATATTGTTTTGGATAACTCTACTACACCTCTCCTTTACTAATGTGTGCTCCATGGCATACCAATCTACTGCCGACAGTGGTTGTGTATCAACCCGCTCTCTGAAAAACTGAGGAAGTATTTCTCCCTCATCGTCTGATAAACCTCTCACATCTTCTGCCAAGAAGACAGAAATTTGTGAGAGAGAGAAGCGGCTGTAACTGCGTCTGCGCACCTCAAAGTCATCATCACAGTTCGCCCAATAGTCCTCCATTGTAGGCTTATGATATGAACAAATGCCAAGACGCTCTGAATAACGACCCCAAGGGTCATAGGTGTGAGTACCAATAAGATACTTGAGTTTGCAGTTCTCCAACTCCTATCCTGCAACTTTGGCATCAATTGTCGTTCTACACCAATAGATTCCGAACTACATGGGAAAAGTGGCAGCCTGCTTATGCTTGCGACGCAAAAGACGATGAACATCATGTAACTGCCTCAGGAACTCCATGAAAACTGTCCTATCCGAAGGATAGCGTGGAAGCATGGCCGGATTTATAGGAAATCCGTATATTCGGATGTAAGTGTATGTTGGGAGCTGAATGAACCAGTCCACCCAATCAAACATTGTTGCTCTAGCATCCGCCGAGATATGAACGTGCAACTCCCGGTCTAGGTTTCTCACTGTATAAGTCAGGAAAGCCTCGTGAACACGCTTGAAATGACGCTCAGCCTTAGTGAACTCAAGCTGATCATAATAGTGGTAGACTTTCTAAACACTGAGAATGCCCACCGTGTTCAACCCTCTAAACTGACCCTGATAAGCAATCAAGTACATGAGGTAGGAACACATATGAAATTGGTGTGCGACTAGAAATCCGGTGATCTGCTCATGGAGAATGTCACTAATGAAGGATGCCCAGTCATAATGCTCTTGCCCGGAGATGATCCGACCAATAATGTAATACATCCAAGGGTGGAATATATTTGCATGTGCCTGACCTAAGACACGATTCAAGAGTGTGATTAGAATCACGTACTCATCCTTGTACTCACCACGACCCACGTTGTTTGGCAATTTGTTCTTCTTTTGCTTCAACCATCGCTCTGCCATCTTGTTCTGGTACTTGTCAATATCAGCTTTGAATGTACGCTCACACTGCTCCATAGAAATAACCAGACTGCTCGGGTGCTGAGGGATACCAAAACATCTTTCTACGTCCAGAGGCTTGAGACTGCAAATGACTCGTCCATCTACTGACACTATCTCTCGAGTAACAGTGTTGCAATGTTTAGCACAAGATATCACGAACTCAACGCAATGAACCGACATAGGTATGGAGGCGGCCTCAAGTAACCCGGACTGCTGAATGTTCTGAAGAATTGAATCTCGTATCTTCACTGGATCTAAGACTGCTTCTGGAAGCACCTTGTGGAGATTCGTATGAAGTCGTGAGTCAGGACCGATTTGGTTTTGAATTCGAGCTAAGTGTATTGCATTTTGAAAAACTCGCCTGTTGACTGTGAACACGGCTATATTCTAACAAGATTTCTAGAAAGCTAAAAATAGCCTATCGAAGGACAATTTTTGGCGAAAAATCTGAGATATCGGTTTTGTCTAGAAAAAGATCCTAAGACAACCCAAAACGTCAGAAAATTCGAAAATATGCAAGGAATTTTCAGTTGATAAAATTAGAAACTCAAGAACTGATGCTCTGGAGTTAAAAATCCCTGAAAAATTCTAGCACATGGGTTTGCTCAAGGAAGCTGTGTAGAATCGATCTAGATGATTTAATTTGCCAAAATTTGCCTGTTACTGGGACATGCGAATGGAATTTTGAGAGAATTTGGAAGAATCTAAGAGAGAAAAGACGTTTTTTGAGTGTCTTTTCCTATCAAAATCACCCCACTAGCTCTTCAAATTTGCTGATAATTCGGACTTGTACCTACAAAAAGGAATATTTTGATGTAATCGCTACTGATAGCTGATGAAATCACCCAATTCTGGAGAAAATCGCCTCTGCCTGTGAAGAACTACGAATTTCTTAAGCTGGATGAGGAATTAATGACTAGTGCCATGCTTAAATAGAGTAAAATTGCACCATAATGATGACTGCAAGATTTTAAAACCTTGACTGAAATAGAATGTTTCTGATTGAACCCCCTCCAGTTGAACTGAGACTAACTCAAAGTCCGAATTACAAAATAATAATATAATATTCACTTTGTTTTTTCATGTGATTTTGAGAATAAGCATCAAAAAGGCGCCTCTTTGAAGAAAATCGCCATTTAATACTTTAACATGCAAATTAAATATTTAATATTATTTTATTCAGTTGACAAACAACGTAAAGCACTTGGATGGATTCGGCAATCTTCACTGATTTCACAAAGTCCTCATCTGACCTCATAGGCAAAGTCCATTTGCTCAAGATATGATGTTTTTTACTAACTCCTCTACTTTGTAGCTGACTGCAAAGTTACAACTAACGTGACATCCGCATTCCGCACCGATTTCTGGCTGACCGGGTGAGGCTGACCTCTGACCCGAGCTGGAGTGCTTTGATATCATTATAGCTAGAGCAAGAGATGTCCTACTACTTCTAAGACCTCAAAGAGAAGATAGCCTTTTCTATTTAAAATATACGCTCCATACTTGGCCATGTCTCAGCGTTCTCCGAAGGGAGTGTCTGACGGCTAGGCTCTAGCTAATTCCTCACAAGTCTCGTGAAGACTTCGAAAGCTAAAACCTCCATCTTAAACTAGCCTACAAAGGCTACAATGTATTCACGTTTCTCCGCGATTCACGTGCCTTAGGATCTCTGCCATAATCACTGAATGTTTGACGACTGGTGCGTTGCAGACTAGAGTACAAAAGATCTCAGGAAGACATTTGCAAATACCATCATCTGATGGGCCATCTTGAAGGGCGCCCCTCTACAGGGGCGCTCATTTGCAAACTGACCAATTTTTGTGATATGCATCCATTCCACCTCAACTTCTAACGTCAGTTGCTGGAGTTGTAGACCTCGGATGACCTCAATAGCTTGATAGCTAGCCTAATTCTGAAGAGATTGAATGTATCAGCAAGTCTGGACCTTCAAAGAGAAGGGCGCCCCTAGGCTACAGGGGCGCAAATTTGCTTTCTACCAAGAATCTTCATCTGTTTGCGTGCCACTGACCAGAAGTAATTCCGCATCCAATGACTGCATGGACAGGCACCAAAAGACTGCATTAAGGACCCCAAAAGGAAAATCGCCCCTGGCCTGTGAAGGCTCAAACACCATTTTGTCAAAAGTGTGACTTTCAACCAGATGCCCTACTTTGACCTCTGACCATGAGAGCTGGAGTGCTTTGATTTGCGCATCGTTTGTCTCATTGCGTAGCTAGAGCAACTTACAAGAGATGTCTTTGGAGGTGACAAAGCGAGAAAACTACTTCTAAGACCTCAAAGATGATGATAGCCTTTTCTATTTAAAATATACGCTCCATACTTGGCCATTTTTCGGACATCTTCACTTTTCAGCGTTCTCCGAAGACCTCACATGTACAAGTGTTTGCCAAATCCCGAAGGCTGACGGCTAGGCTCGTTGGATAGCTAGAGTAATTCCTCACAAGTCTCGTGAAGACTTCGAAAGCTAAAACCTCCATCTGACAGGCCTAAAGGCTAAGCACCCCTAGCCTACAAAGGCTACAATGTATGTTTCACGTTTCTCCGCCCTCTGATTCACGTGCCTAGTAGGATCTCTGCCATAATCACTCAGAATGTCGGATTGACTGGCTGACTGGTGCGTTGCAAAGCCGAACTAGAGTACAAAAGATCTCAGGAAGACATCATTTGCAAATACCATCATCTGATGGGCCATCTTGAAGGGCGCCCCTAGGCTACAGGGGCGCTCATTTGCAAACTGACCAATTTTTGTGATATGCATCCATTCCATAACCTCAACTTCTAACGTCAGTTGCTGGAGTTGTAGACCTCGGATGACCTCGCGGGATAGCTTGCCAGATAGCTAGCCTAATTCTGAAGAGATTGAATGTATCAGCAAGCAAAAAGCACAAAATCTGGACCTTCAAAGAGAAGGGCGCCCCTAGGCTACAGGGGCGCAAATTTGCTTTCTACCAAGAATCTTCATCTGTTTGCTCTCTAAAATCACTGTTCTGGCCACTGAAATGACCATGCAAGAGTATAATTTCATCGTGAAGTGCTTCTCCATCGTGATATGCCTCATTCTGAGTCCCAGGTTCTGATTCTGAGCTCCAAATACTCACCACTCACTGCTGACGACTCACATGACACTAACCAAAGTCCATATTGACTAGCCCAAAAACTATATTCTGACATCATTTTAGCAAGGTTTAGACTTTCTTAAGCAAAATGCCTTAATGAAGCAAAAAATTTGGTTTGGGTACAATAGAGTCAGTGCAAGTTGAACTAAATGGGGTCCAATTAAAAGGTTTCTTTTGAAATCAAGGTTTATTCTTGCAGTTGGTGCCATTAAGCTACAAATTTCTGTATTTATTTCAAGATGGCATCCATTATTCTCTCAGCAAGTTGAGGAGAAAGCGAATTTCTCACTTGGATGAGCGAATTCTTCAACAATCAGTATTCGAAGGCATCAAAGATATCATTTTATAGTTTTCCTTGCAAGTACAAGTCCAGATAAATCAGCAAACTTCAAGACAAGATGGCGATTTTAGCAGAAGCAAAAACTTAAAACTTCTATCTTTTGTCTTAATTTCTTCCAATCTTGTCTTAGGTTTTCTTCACTTGTCCAAGATTCGACGACTTTTGACAAATCTGATCATCTAGGTTGGTTGTGCACGACTTCCTCTACAAAACCCATGTGTTCGAATTTTTCAGAAAAATTTGCTCCAAAGCTTTGATTTTCTCAACTGAAATTCCTTTGCATGGTGGAGTAAAAGTCGATATTTTTCAAATATGACGTTGTGGGTTGTCTTAGAATTATCTTCTAGACAAAACCCATATTTCAGATTTTCTCGGAAAAATTGCCCCCACAGCCCCTGCTGCCCCCAGTTGCTTTTTTTGGAAAAGCTTTTGCATGCCAAGCTAAATGGCACTTTTTCTCAATTCTAACTTTGAGGGTTGTCTTGAATCATTTTCTGCACAAAACCCACGTCTTGAAATTTTTGGTAAAAATTGCCCTCCGACGGGCTATTTTTAGCCTCATTAGGAGACTTTTTGGCTTTCTGGAGAAAGTTGTCAAAATATAGTCGAGTTTACAGTCAACAGGCGAATTTTTCAAAATGCAATTCACGCAAATGAAATTCAAGACCAAATCGATCTTAATTCATGATTTCATCAGAAAAGCTGACATCGATTTGTATCAAGCACATCTGGAGGGTTGACAGGCATAGTCACTCAAATCCACATGGTTTCATGCCTCGTATAGTTGATAGCCTTCTAAGGCTAGTTTAGAGGGTTGATACCATTGGAATTTTGCGTGTGCAATAAGTTCGTGTGCATTTCTCACAACCAGAGTATTCGCGGTCAAACTTTGTGGTTTCGTCATTAAAGAAAAGTGTGAAAAACTGAAGCGTAAAGCTGCAGAAGAAATAGTGGTCATCATTTCAATTACGGAGCCGCCAGAGTTACCAGTCAATGAAATGTCAGTTTAAGTGTGCAAAGATTTCCAGGATTGCTTGAGTTGTTGACAAGCAGTGCCAGATCACAAGTGGTGAGGACATGTTGCACAGACACAGTATACTTCGGCAAAGTATCAGTGCCCCAGATGGTGACGCAGTCAACAACCTTGTGGAGGGGTTAGTTGTTCGAGATAGCGGCCAGTGATCAGTCAATTAGAACCTGCAGTTATTTTCAAGGACAGAATTAGGAGCATGCAATTAGAACTCAACTTTCATCTTCAGTTCTCTTTGCTAGGACCATGCACGCATGTCTATCTTATCCTCAAAGATATTTTGCAGCTCTTGGAGTTTCATTTAGGGTTTTCGTTAACTGATGGTAGCATTCTAGTTAACTTGCTTTCAATAAGGACGTGCATGCTTGCACATTGTCCATTTAGATTAGATGTACCGGTTAACTGATGGTAGCTTTCCAATTAACTGTATAGTTTGCTTTATTAGGGTTTAGCAATAAATCTTGCATGCATTGCAAGACTATAGTTGACTCAAGGTGATTTTAGGATTCCCCACACCTTTCGATGTCTATAAATAAGAGCTTTCAGCTCATTTGTAAATAACTTTTACACGAGAGAGTAATATATGTTGTTCCCACCTTGCCTGTAATATAGCTAATTTTGTATCTGTTCACGAGTATTTATTATGATGATGAATTGTTATGCCACTCGGGTTTCATGTTATTATTATGGTGAATGTTTTCTTAGTTAAATATAGTGGCTAATTTGATCATAAATTGTATGCATGATTCGTCTATGCAATTTATTGTCCTAGTTGGCTATCTTTTGTGTTATGTTTCTAATAAGCCTATTCAGAAGAGCAAATAGTTGCGCCCACCTTGCCTTCACATTGTGAATTGTACCTAAAGCTTATCATATGATGTGTGTGATAATAAACCTATTCAGCCAAGCAAATAGTTGAGCCCACCTTGCCTTCACGTTGTGAATCTGTACCCGGTTTATCATATATTTGTCGTTTCCAATAAACTTCTTCCTAGCCAAGCAAATAGTTGAGCCCACCTTGCCTTCATGTTGTGAATCTGTACTTGAAGTTTATCGTATAAAACATTCCTGCTCCATTTCCTCATGCTCTGTTTTCTTGAGGAAACTGGATAGATTTAAAGTAGTTAGTTTAGTTGTAGTTAATGATCTGCGAAACCAGTAAATCCTTAGCTGCAACGTTCTTGGTTTTCTTAACCTTGTGTGTCTTCCAGCTAAGAACAAAAAGATAGGACTTAGATTACTTTTCTTTTCCAAGCATTTCAGCAATACGAGGGAGCTTCCCCTCCTAATTTGAAGAGCACTCATTACGCAGTGTGCATAGCTGTCCGTACCAATTTGCACTCCAGAGGTGTTAATTGTTACGCCAACAAATACCTCTGATTTGGGCAGCAAAATACATGAGAGGAATACCTCTAATACAAATATATTTGTTGCATTCAACAGCCACTCAAACTAAAATCCAAAACACACTCTAAACTAGAACAAACCCTGCAAATAAACTGAGAATAATTTACCAAACTAAAGAGCATTCGGCACAATGGCAATCTTAGGATGAAATTGCACCTAGATACCCTCAAAACCACTGTCTTTAAGCCTCAATCTCCTTGGTTTACCAGCCTCGAAGATCTTTTCTTCATTGGTTTACTAACCTCTAAAGAAAACCTCAACCTATGGAAGAAATCCATAAATCTGCATGATGAAACTTGAGAGAGAGAATGCCATATATTCAAATCCCTTTTTGGCACCAAATTGGGTGTCCAAAATCCCATGCCCAAGATGGGAATCTTGCATGCATGCATCATTAACTCCTGTCATAAGATGCCCCATGCAAACTTCCAAGTGTCGATTGGATTCTTGCAACATTATTTGCCAAATATGCTCCATAATTGCTCCTCCCAAAATCCAATGCCCCAATTGGACCCACAAAAATAAAATTAAAATAAATATTAATTTGTCCCCCCCAAAAATGATTTAATAAATTTATCTTGAAAATCTAAATTACTTGCCGGTATTGGCATGGTGTGATGGTTTATTGGTGGCATTGTTGTTCTTGCCACCAAGGTTCAAACCCCGTTGGGGTGGTATTATTGAATGGTTGTACCCAGTTCATAGCTCCGGTCAAAAGCGTTTACCCCTTGAATAAAAAAAAAAAATCTAAATTACTCGATTTATCCGCATGTTCTAATTGACTATTTCAAAAACCGGGTTTACGAAATAATAGTAAATGCTATTTTTAGAAAAGGGGGCATGACAGTGCCATTGTAATTTATATGGCAACAAGTTCTATAAACTAATTTACCGGTTCGTTGCTCTGCAGTCCAGGATACGAGGTCTAGATCTGGATTCGCTTCGGCAAGGGGTTCAAACAAGGTCCCGAAATCTGCCTGTGGGTTCGTGCGAGATAGTCTCGATTGGGAAAGAGCTCTTGTCCGCGAATTTGTGACGAATTTCAACATTTTTATTTGCTATCCAAACATTTGAAAAGTTGTGTTATGTTCTCCAACATTGACGAAACAATAAAATATGATTTTTTAATTTGCGCGAATGTTCAAGGCTCAACACTCCATCAATCATTAATAGTTATTTAGGTTTATTAATTTTTAAAATTAATATTATATATTAATATATTTTATATATAATATTAATATATAATAATATTATGTTATATATTAATTTTATTAATATTATATATTAACTTTATTATTTATTAACAATTTAATATTAACTTTCTTTTATAATTTTATTGTGATATTTTAATATTATACATTGTTAATATTTTATAAGGCTAATAAATATTAATAATTATTATACATTAAAAATATTAAAATATATATTACATTTAATATTGTTGATTTCCGGGGTTGGGGCCCTAGCTCGGTTGGCTAAATCTTTCCTGTTGCAGGAGGTTGGTCACGAGGTCTAGTCTCCCCCACCCCCGTGGTACCGGAAGGCGTGTCGCGTCAGTGCCGCCGGTCACGCTAAAAAGTTTACCAAGCGCACTGTAGTTTATAGGGGGTCGTGCTACCCGATTCCTGTAGTCTAAAAAAAAAAAAAAAAAAATTGTTGATTTCCGGCTATAAATATGTATATATTTATTATTTTGTATGTTTTTTATCAACGAACCCAACCTCCAAATTTTTTTTGATCGAACCCTCGAACCCAAACCAAGACCAATAACTTAGTCTATAAATAACACATTCGAAACAAATGAAAACTATATATATATATATAACTTAACTCATTTAATATTTTAATCATAGTGATACATTCATAGAAAAATGAAAGGGAAACAAGAGTTAAAAGCAACACAAAAGAGTTTGTTTGCAAAATAATAAAAAAATAAAATAACTTACCTCTTTTTCAAAAATCTTCTTGACAGCTAACTAGCACTTGAAGATGTGTGGGAATAGCAATGCAACTGCTTTGAAACTTTCAATGATCAATCTTCAGCTCTCTTTGTAATGACAAGCAAGAATGAAAGTTCAACCAAAAAGAATGGTATTTGTCTTTTGCAATCTAAATGAGATCAAATGAGTTTGTTTGTTGTTCAAATAGTTTAGATGGCACTTTTATGGTTAAGGATTTGTTTTGACGTTTTACAGTCAAAACCAAATGTTAAAAACTATTTAAAAAAAAAGCAAAAAACAAAATTAGAAAAGCATTAAAATAAAACAAATTTGTCGTAATTCTGCCTGGTTCATTTTGGGTTTGCCCAAGTTTGTCTGAGATGAACCCCCAATGTTTTGGACACTACATGAATTTCCACACATGCCAAACTGCAACACAAATCCAGTTTGAACCGGATCCAGATCGGAGTGCAGATGCCATCAAACTGGCAACTTAGCATTTAGGCAAACATCATATAACACATGACTATGGAAAAAGTAAATGTGTTGAGAAATGTATAAAAATTATAACAATCAGGTACAAAAAGCTGATTCTTTGCTCACTGGCAACATTCACTGCAAAGATTTGAGACGATGACATAAAACTCTTTTAGACAGTGATAACCATAAACAGAAAATAAACAATCATCTGATCATATTTAATAAAAACTTTTGAGTTTAATGATACACACATTTCTGGTGTCATTCCATCTTGGAGCTTGACAATCTGCAAGGATCCATAAACAAGAACAGTTATTAAATCTTGAAACTTGGCGTGTACAAGTTCACTTCAGAACACGGACATACTACAGCAAACAAAAACTTCTACTGTGTAACCAAGATATAAAATATCAGAAGTTTCTGGGAGAATTAAAACAACTAATTACAGAATTCTAACTCCCAATCTTTGTTATGAGTTTCTATCCAAATTACAAACTAACCAGAAAACATACCTTCAAAACTTTGACAACAATAAAGCAGAGGATGGTAGAAAACACCATGTGCAATAGAGTCAAGCCCAATGGATATGGGAAACCAATTTCCTTGGAAGACAACACCCACTGCAATATAAAAATGTTAAAATTCAATAAATCACTTCTTAATCTGCAATTGTTACAAACGTCTTCACACTTAAAACATATTTTTATGTTACCTGTTAAGTCCATTAACCATCATAAAAGCATTGAAAATGAATAGGTCTTCACAAATAGAATAGTTGCTATGTACAAGGCATATGATGTAACATTTATTTAAAGGCAGATTGCACATGCTTTGCTCTCTTGAACCCAAAATAGGCATTTGAGTACAACATGCAGTGCCTGTTAAATTTCTTAAATGAAATTTAGAAAAGGTGGATTTGAACACAATTCAATCAATAAATCTAAATGAAAGTTAAAAATGAAGTCAAAAGAAACCAAGATCCTCCAACTTAGAAAAGGAGCTATGATTGGGTAAATAGGAATGAGAAAGCTACAATTATCACTGATTCTTTGGACTTCTAAACGAATCAGAAATACAGTTTGAAACTAACAATGTGACAACAAAGAATGCTCTCAACTAGGGTTTTCTACTATGGTTCTCAGAGTTTTCTGTGCATCCTAGGGATTCTAGACTTTTGGCACACTTTGTCCATGGTTTTGCCCATAGGGTTTCTGGTTTGGCTGTTTGCTGCAACAGTCAATATTGATAGGAATTAATCTATGTACCCTGGGATGTGTCCCCTATGTTTTTTGACCCCATCCTCCCTTAAAACATTTTGGGGTCACTGGGGTGGATAAGAAACATCCGCCCACCATCCCCTATAAAAAAATAGGAAATGTCCCCAATACAGCAGAAAAATCTTGGAAGCAAAAGGGGACTGCCAGCCATCCCCCACGATGTCCCAGGGATGCCTAGACATCCCCTGACTGTCCTGGGGACAGACAGCCATAGCCTACAGCCCAGCACTCTAAAAAACATAATTTCAAAAAATAAATAAACAATTTTGGTATGCCTAGTTATGATTGCTTTACAGACTCTGAATCTGAACCTGCAGTTAATACTCTTGATGACCTGTTAAAGTAAACTCAAGCAAAGCTGCCTTTCTATTATTTGTCATTAAATAAAGAGCAAGTAGCTACAATATAAGTTGGTGTTGCTCACACTTGGTCAATGGTTATTGATCCGATTCTCCTAAACTACATGCATGCCTTCCTACACTATAGTGCTTGTGGTACCTCTAGTCATCCCCCAAAACATCACCACGTTTAACACCTTGCCAAGATCATTAGTACCATAATAAAAGAACGGTAATCTAGCATTCTTTCAAGAACCTGAACACTCTCTTTACCTATGTGCAATGTTCTTTGTCAGGATTTGACATGAACCTACTTAGGACTCCCATTGCTTGGGCATCCAGCCTTGTACAAACCAACATACATAATGATCAGGATTCCCTGCATTTGCATATGATATATTGTTCATGTCCTCCAAGTCCTCTGCAAACTTGGGCATTGTTTCAAACTTAATTTAGTGCCTACAAATAAAGGGATACTTATAGGATCACTATAATGCATGTTGATCCATTGCAAAATAGTCTTAAAATACTTCCTCCAACTTAACCATAGCTTCTTGTTAGCCCTACCTCTATGAATCTCCATACCAAGTATGTACCTAGTAGCACCTAGATCTTTCATCTCAAATCTACTACCCAACAAATCCTCAAAACCTCTAATCAATGCCTTATTGTTCCCAATGATTAGTATATCGTCAACATATAAAACAATGGTTAACACTTCTCCTTGCAAAACCCAATTCTAATGCATATGAATCAAACTTTTGATACCACATTCATAGTGGCTGCTTTAATCCATACAAAGACCTTTTCAATTTACAAATCAAACTCTTTAACCCTTACCTTGAATTCTTCAAGATGAACCATATAGATTTCTTCCTCTCAATCTCTATGCAGAACGTTGCCAAGTGACATCCATCTACTCCACTTCAAAATCAAAAGCCATGACCATTCCTTGATGTTTGTTCCCTCTACTTGAGAATACCCTTTGCCACCAACCACGCCTTGTACCTTTCCAATGTACCATGTACTTTAAACCTCTTCTTGAACACCCACTTGCAACCAATGGGTTTGCTTCCTTCAAGCAAATCAACCAAGTCCCAAATCTTATTTTACTGCAATGCCATCTCTTTCATGGCCTTTCTTTATGACTTGTTCTCCTTAGGAGAGAACTTCTCCTACAAACCTTGATTCATCATCAATTGAAGTAAGAGAAAAAACACATAGGAAGTTTGGTGGGCTGTTCCTTTTAAATAACTTTTATTGCCGCATAAACCTCTCTTCAACAAAGAATCTCTTATTGCATATCTGTTTTCTAGAGTTTGCACCAAATGTGCTTGCTTGTCCACCCAAATTGTCATGTCCACTTGAATGTTCATCACCAGATGCATCCTATTGCTATAATTTTTATGCAAAATGCATCCGGCCACTCTCATTTTCATTTGAATATTTTCCTCCTCTCTTCGAAAAAACTAAGTTTCTAGAGTACATCTCGAGTAGAGAACCTTCTAGGTTACCAAATTCCAAAACTTGTAAATATGACATCTCTTGAATATAGAACCTTGTGGGTTATTGAATTTCAAAGCTTGTAGCCTTTTACATTCTCACCATATCCAACAAAAATACACTTTTCATCCTTGAAGTCCAATTTAAGACCATTTCTCTTTAGGAACACGCACAAAAGCATCACAACCAAATATGCTAAAATGTTTTACAATAGGCTTCTTATATGTCCACATTTCATATGGTCATGGTGTCTTTTCCCCAAGCGCCAAAATAGGAGACCTATTTTTCAAAGAACAAGCAATGTTAATTGCTCAACCCAGAACTCAACCTATACCAACACTACTCAACAGGCTTTTGGCTCAATCCAGTAAGGTTCTATTCAACCACTCCAACTTGTTGTGGTGTATAGGGAGTTATCATTTTCCTAATAATACTAGTGTACTTGCAATATGTCTCAAATTCCTTAGAACAATACTCCCCAAAAATATTTTTCATAAGCACCTTGATTATCTTATTGGTCTAATTCTCAACTAGAGCTTTAAAGTCTTTGAACATGAGAACACCTTAGAATTTTTTCTAAGAAAATATATCCAAGCATGCCTAGAATAATCATTAGTGAAACAAACATAACAACAAGACTTACCGATTGAGTGTACATCCATAGGACCAAAACGCATCACTATGAATCTCTTCCAACACATCTCTACTCTAGAACTCCCTATAACAAACTACACCTATTTTGCATACCAAACACAAATATTGACAAAATTCACAACCAACAAAAAGAATAATACATGCCTTCCACCATATTCTTGCTTACAAAGGTTTTTGAACCCTTCTCTCCAATATGGCCCAACTAGTAATGCCACAACAAACCTAATTCAAGTTCAATAACATTGACAAATCTTTTTCATCAATAGTGACATGAACACCTAAGTCACTCATCTTAGAAAAAATAAATCAAATTTCTAACCAAACCTAGTATATGCAATACATCAAAGAGTGTCCGCACTCTCCCATCCATGAAAGACATTTTCACCTTTCCTCGACCAACAATCCACAAAGATTTGTTATCATCAAGGGAAACCCATCCTCCATCACTCCTCATAATCAAAGTACCACTCACTATGAGTTGTGGTATGATGCATCTGAGTCAGTCAACCAAAAACCATCACCAATAATATTAACAAATGCAAATGCAAAACTAGCATACTCATCAATGTCGAAAGATCTATTAGAAGAATCATCCTCCTTAGACTTGTAATCCTTCATGTGACCTCTCATTCCACAATTATAGCATTTCACATTAGGCTTAGCAAGAGACTTAGACATGTCCTCCTTCTTGGACTTCTTATCTCCACCAGATATTTTTACCCCTTCTTTCATTGGACTTGCCCCTCACAACCAAGGTGTCACTAGAGGAACCATCCATGGATTTTCTTTTAATCTCTTCACTTAACAAGACCCCAATGACCTCTTCCAATTTAGGTGAAGAAGAACTACTACTGGTTGTCATAATCAAGCTCTCCCATGAATCAAGTAAGAAAAATAAGCAAAATAGATTTATCCTCTTCTATCTTGACTCGTATTGATGCTAACTAACTCAAAATCAAATTAAAGGTGCTAAGATGATCATTCACAAAGTCTCCCTCTTTCATCTTTAGAGAATGCAACTTCCTCTACAAGAAAAGCTTGTTAACAAGACTCTTAAATTGATACGATAATCCTATATTCCCCCACGACAAATAAACAGAAGGCTCTTCTAACACATTCATTGACACAAATCTAAAAGACATAAATGAATAGTACTTCTAGCCTTCTTATCCACTTTACTTTCGTCCTCATTAGACATACGTATGGGTTTTATCGAAGAAGATACTACAGCCCACTGATCTCTCTCTACCAAGAGGTCTTCAGCTTTCAACTTCCATAACTCAAAAGTTTTTACCATCAACCTTTTCAACATCAAACCTTGATGTGCTCACCACGAATAACACAAGATTTATTCTGTGTTTTCACACAATCTTTCAAAGGCTCCCACTAAAACCAATTATACATGTACTACACCAAACTTGCATGCCAAGGTTCCACAACAATTGAGGGTTTCACCACTACACATGTAATGGTATGACTCCAACGATGTGGCCCTTGTCCAAATAACATGTGCTAATGCTAAATGATGAGAATTAATCCCTAGTACATATAATTAATATATTGGGATATTGGAACACCTTAAGATTGTGTGATCAAAAACAATGGTGTTATATGATTCAATTAAGCGACATTAAAGGAAGCACATGAAGCAATACCCAAGTCATAGATATACATGAGACATGGATTTATGTGGGTAACCCTTATAGGAAAAACCCAACCAGAAAAAAGACATTCAGAATTGTATTATTAGGGAAATTACATCCAATACAATAGGTCTCATTCACACATACTCTCAATCTATAGACCAGCAACATATAACCTCCAAGCAAGATTTCACACCTTCGTGATTCAACCACACACAACATCCAACCTTGGCACATCCATACAAATAGATAGATGTAACCGCAAAACCATCCAACAAGGAATTCCAATTGTCTCAATATTTGCCACGTAGAATACAAATAGTCACACAACCATCTCATCACCATATCATGATGTCAACATGCCACCACACATTACATGTAACATGACTTCTCCATATGGATGATCACCACACTAATAAGTTGATGCTGCTCACACTTAGTGAAAGGTTGTTGACCCACTTCTCCTAAATGTTGATGTTAGAAGCAGCATCGGGCTTCTACTTCCAGCCCGCAATGAAGACAATTTAAATAATAGCCTAACAGCTATTTAAATTGCAAGGCGATTTTTATTAAGAGACACGTCTTTCATTATATGACATTTAATATTTGTTTATTATTTATTGAGGCCAACCCATCTCTAATCGGCAATTATATTGGAGAGTCATCACATTTCATGAAGGCCGACATTACACTTGAAAGGATGCATCTATTGAAGTCTCCTCATTCAAATTGTATATAAGGAAGGTGCCATTCGATCATTTAAGCATTCAGTTCATTTTGTTCATATAGTTCAATATTCTCAAATGCAAGCAAGAGTAAAGGAGAAATACATAATAGTGCAGATTGATATTATTGTAGAAGGCTGAGTTACTCCATTGCTGTGTTAGCATCAGATTGTGGTGCTCATTCTTGGTCTTAATATCGGCCTCTTTGTAAAAGTGACATTCATTGATATTCAATATATAAGTGATATATTGTTGCTGGGTTTTTCTCCCTTAAGCGGAGGGTTTTCCGAGGGTATATGTTGTGTTACTGTGTTTGATTTTGAATTAATCTTCTGCTCTTATATCTGCTCATCAAACTAACATGGTATCAGAGCAAGTATAAGAAAGATCGTGATCAGATTTAGTCAAGCAGCAATATCCTTCATTCTTATTCTCATCCTTGATTGCATCTATCTTATTGTCAAGATGGTGAACAGGCTCAAGATCGAAGATAGACTTGAGGGCGCATCTAACTTCACATCTTGGAGATTCAGAGTCATGCTCGCCCTAGAAGAAAATGAGTTAGCTGCATTCGTGGAGGGTGAAGTTCCCGAACCAACCGATGAGAATGAGAAGTTATAGTGGAAGAGAAATGGCACTAAAGCGAAAAAGATGTTGGTGGATTCCGTGAAAGACCACATTGTGCCAATCATCTCTAAGTTGAAAACTGCAAGAGACATGTTCAAGACTTTGGAGGAGATGTATGAGATTAACAACACAAGTCGAGCTCTTGCATTAAAGCAACAACTTCATCATGTCAAGATGGCGAAAGGAGAATCCATCATCTCATGCTTCATGAAGATCACCAAGTTGAGAGATCAGCTCTCTACTATTGGGCATATTGTTGATGACAAGGATTTGACCATGTTGGCTCTTAATGGTCTTCCTTCATCTTGGGAGTCATACATTCAAGGAATAAGTGTGAGATCAAGACTTCCTAAGTTTGATCGATTGAGAGCAGATTGTATTCAAGAAGAATCAAGGTTGGCTGCGAGAGGTATTGGTCAAAGCTCTACTATGAAGACATTCATGTTCTTGCTACTCAATCCTTGAAGAAGAAAGGGAAAGAAGGAAAGAAAGGCTATTTCAAGAGGAATAGAGATAAAGGATTAGATGGTGTTCCTGCATTCAAGAAGAAGAAGGACCTCTCTCGTGTTCAATGTTTTAGATGTGACAAGTATGGTCACTATGCAAAGGATTGTCCAACCAGGCCTAAGTAGCAGGCTACCATTACAGATGTTGGTGAGATCTCTCCTAGATTCTGTGGTTTCTATTCTATTCTCGGCCTTTCACAATGTGCCTACCACTGGTTGGATTGATAAGGTGTTTCTCACACATCACCGTGATTTAGAGAGCACTGAATCATTCAAGAGAGATTCTAGTGCCTGGCAATTATTGACATGCTAGTTATTCTCAGAAAGGAGTTGAGATCCTCTCTTCACTTGATTCTGCATTTTGCGCTTGAGTGATGTTCTATTTGTTCTGGTAATGCTTAAAACCTTGTCTCTATCTCATCCTTGGAGGACAAGGGGTACCAAGTTGCATTTTCAGAAGGTAAAGTTCTTGCATGGCCAAAGAATTCAAATATCAAGACTACTCGAGTGATTGGAGTTCGACATGAGAGCCTCTCCAGACTTTGCACCCACCCACTTCAAGCTCTATTGCATGATTCATCAAGTTCATGTGGACTTTGGCATAGAAGATTGGCTCACCTTCACTTTCGAGCACTACCTACCATGGAGAAGATGGTTACGGGCCTTCCGAAACCCAACCAGGAGCATGAAGGCACTTGCAAAGGTTGCGCATTGGGTAAGAATACTAAAGGTCCATTTCATAGTAGTGAAAATAGATCTAAATGTATTCTAGATCTTATTCATTTTGACTTATGTGGTCCAATGTCTGTTGCTTCTTTGAGTGGTTTCTTGTATTACATTATTTTTATTGATGACTACTCTAGAAAGACTTGGATTTATTTCTTGAAATCTAAAGAATCTGAGGAAGTACTTGAGCGGTTCAAAGAATTTAAAGCTCAGGTAGAGAACTTGTCCGGGAAGAGGATCAAAGTTCTAAGATCCGATAACGGAGGAGAGTACATTTTCGATAGTTTCCGTAACTTTTGCATTGAAGCAAGGATTAAGAGGGAGTTATGTGTCCCTTACAATCCTCAACAGAACGGTGTTGCAAAAAGGAAGAACAGATCTATTGTAGAAGCGGCCAAAGCCATGATACATGATCAAGATTTGCAAACCTTCCTTTGGGCCAAAGCATCTAGGACAATTGTGTATGTTCAAAATAGAAGCCCTCACCGCATTTTGGAGAACATGACTCCTGAAGAAGCATTCACAGGGGTGAAGCCGAAAGTAAATCATTTGAGGATCTTTGGTTATCCAGTGTATGTTCATATACCGAAAGATAAAAGGACAAAGTTGGAACCTTCTGGCAAGAAGGGGATATTTGTAGGCTACAGTGAGTCTTCAAAAGCTTACAGAATATACATTCCAAGCCAGAAGTTGATTGAGATCAGTAGGGATGTTACATTTGAAGAGGATGTTGCATTCAGGAGATCCAAGGGCATCAACATGGAGATAGACAATGAAGATCAAGAGTCTCCTCAGGATATGGAAGTTGACCATACTCCTGAGATTCAGAGGGAGGCTACTGAGCCCAAAGAAGATGATGATCCAGTTAAGCCTACGGAACCTACTAATGGGCCTACAGATATTGTGATTGGTCGTAGGAGACCTCTTTGGGCTAGGCAAACAATGCAGGAGGCAGAAAAGTTTGCAGCCCCGAGAGGAACATTTAGAAAAAGCAAGAAACCTCATAAGTTTTCTAGCTATGTTGCATTGATGAGTCAAATCATTGAATCAGAACCTTCCAGTGTTGAGGAGCTACTAGTCAACAAGTTTGGAGAGATGCTATGGCTGAAGAGTATCAATCCATT
>VDFB02040261.1:0-11637 GCA_007258455.2 Sequoia sempervirens | reverse complement strand
AGATGAATGCTAGTTGACTTTAGTTGAATTGGAATGCATGACTAATGACTTAAGTTGCATGAAAAATAACAGGTGACACATTCAGTTAAGAGGGGATGATCAATCATGCATGATATTTGCATGAATGGTGGAGAGATATGTTTCAGTTAATGTGATTGACTTGGGACCCACCTTGGACACCCAAGTTGGAATCTTGGAGTTAACACTTTTGCATGATAAGATATTTTATAAGGGTGAGTTAAGTGGTCCCATTCTTGGGTGCCAACTTTGAGGATAAGCTTACAAGATATCTTTGGAATCAACGTTGAGTTATGACTTCTCAGCTTTGGGACTTCCAAAATGAAGGGGCTTGTTTTGACATTGTTCTCCGTGGTAGAACTCTACTTGCAAAGAATAGGCGTGGGTTTTGTGAGATAAGCATTGTGCTTTGTAATTGTAAAGTCTTTGGAGTTTACAAGGCTCATTATTGTCTATATATTGCAGCAAGTTGAAGAGAGTTTATCAGATTTTATTGTAGGTTGTGAAGAAGAATTGTTGAAGGAAAAAAGAAGCATCTCAATCAAGGATTGGAATTATTGTAATCTTATTCTGAGATTAAATAATACATTGATTCTTGGTGGAGTTTTTTCCCGAAAGGGTTTCTCCATGGTATATGCTATGTAACTTCTTTCTTTTGGTCTTATTCTTCTACAATCTTTTGTCTACTTCTACAAACATTAAAATGAATTAAACAGATAATCATCCACAAAGAAATTGTAACAAAGAACACTTATTTAGATCTACGCGATAATAGTTTTACAAGTTCTAAAAGCCACATAATTACCTCCATTTTGAAACAAAAATCAATGACAATGCTCTAAATGATCTCATAGGAAATTCTGATGAAAACATATTCAACAAATTACAAACGGTGCATATGAAATTTGATTCTGATTCAAATGAAATTGTATTTGTGGGTCCAATCATGGAAATGGATCAAGGAAATATAATTGAGCACACTACATCAATGGCTTCTATGCCACCTAATGCTCAAAGAGAAATGGAATTGATTCAGGCATGGGTTAATAACCCTAAAGAAAATTTAGCAACATTGATTGATTGGCCATGAATTGGTTCATCTCCTATCAATGAATATGTCACTCCAGGATTACTTGATATGGCATTCCCAACATTGTTCCCTGATGGAAAATGTGATTGGTTAGAACCACGAATGAGGAGAGTGCATCTGCATGAATTTGTTAAGCATTTATTGTGTTATAGGGACCATCATTTTGGTCGACATCCAAGATTTTGATATTTTATGATGAACATGATAATGAGACACCATGCACAACATTCTTCAGCAGTATTTTCCAAAAGAAGCTTTCAAGACATACCAATCACCATCAACAAGTTGCGTCAGCATATGGAAAACATGCTACAATCCCATCTAGCTAATAGGTTAATGAGATTTGGAACAACATTCAGGGGTACACGGTCATACTGGACACAATGTCATGCAAAATTGATTGACATGCTTCATCAAATAGGCTCTCCTACAATATTCTTCACTTTGAGTGCAACAAATCTGTATTGGCTCGATTTGCATCCACTAATGCCAGGAACATCGCCAACTACTCCATGAGAGGCTCAAATATGGCGAAAAAAAATGTTATTGACTATCCTCATATAGTCACACAGTACATGCATTTAAGACATTCCATGTTCAAAACAAAAATACTAGAAAAAGGAATGAAAATTCAAGATTTTTGGTCTAGATATGAGTGGCAACATAGGGGCTCACCACATGTGCATGGATTCATTTGGATACACAAAGCACCAAATATGGACAACTTGGATTGGTCAAATCAAGAGCAACGAAAAAGTGCAGAAAGATATTTCCATTATATTGTTCAAGCATGGAATCCTAGACAAGATCACATCAACAAAAAATCTAGGCATGTTCAAAATAGTAAAACATACACATATCATATATGTCGTAAATGATTTGTAGTTTATCACATAACTAATCAATTTATTTGTATATCCAATTGTAGGCATTCCAAAATTTTCCTCAACATCCATGTCTGAAAAATACAAGACAACTTGCAGAGATAAATGTTGATCATGACTATGAAGAGCTACTAAATTCTGTAGAGAGACACACGGTCTGTAGGGAGGGTGCATGCCTACGAAAGAAAGGAGGAACAATGGTTTGTAGGTAACAATTTTCATAAGTTAAAATATGTATATTCAAATAAAATGTAATGTGATTCTAAACTACTAAAATACATTACTTATTCATATTCATAATAGGTATAATGCTCCTTGGCCATTAAATTTGGAGGGATCCAAATTATATGAAGACATAGAAATAGGTGAATTTTTTTTTGAGCCAACTAGGAATGATGACAGAGTAAACTCACACAATCATTACATATTGCAATTGTGGAGAGCAAATATAGATTGGCAACCTGTTCTTTCCAAACATGTTGTAATCAAATATATTGCAAAGTATGCAACAAAAGTAGAAAAAGTTCAGAAATATACCAACAGATGTTGATGTGCCTTGCAAACATGGAAAATCCAGATGATTTGGCTACAAAAGCATATAGAAGACTTTTGACTAAGACTGTCATAAAAAGAGACATTGGAGCTCAAGAGACGTGCCACATGCTACTTGAACTTCCATTGGTAGAGAGAAGTAGAAGGTTTATCAATCTAAATTTGTCATGTGAGGTGTTCAAACTCGTAAGTGTAAATGATGAAGAAAACAACGAAGAACAAACAACATCTTTCATTCAAGGATATAAAATAAGGCCTTTGTCTATGGAAGGTGTTACACTAATTGATGCAGCCAGATCATGGATATATAATCCTAAAAGAAGAAGAGATAACAAATGGGAGTCAAGACAAAAAGCAACTATTGTTAGAGTATGTCCTAAGTTTTTATCCATTCCTCCACGTGAGTCAGATAAATGGATTGATTTTTGTTATTCAAAATTATTGTTGTACAAAACTTTTCGTGATGTGGATAGAGATATTGGTCATGATGATGATTCAATAAGACAAAACTGGGAGTCATTCCATTATAACCCTTGGCACATGGATCAAATAGCAATTGAAGAACATGATGAAAAAATTAGTGATGCTGAAATTGAAGACAATGAAGCTCTTCAAAGAAATACTACCGAGCATGAATGGGAAATACTATCTGGACTACATCATGGTCAAAATATACAAGTTTTTGAAATAGATATGTTGAGAAGGAGAGATTTTGATAGACAAGCAGATTGGTGTAATGAATATTGTGGTGAAGTGTATACAAATCAAGTAATGAACTTCCTCAGTAACATGAGAGAACATGGATGTCTCATACATGACGAAATACCACGGCCTATGAACTACACAACCCTCAATGACAAACAAAAAAAGGCACTCAACATAATCATGGCACACTACCATAATAATCAAAATGCATCGCCCTTGTTGATGATAATTCAAGGAATAGTAGGGACAAGAAATTCATATCTAATTGGTGCTATTAGTCAAGCTCTTCAAAGTGCTGCATATCCTGGTCCTTCTCCTCTTCTATTACTTACACCGAGTTGCAACATTCAACATAAGAGCATCCACAGTTCATTCAAAACTCTGAATCCCAATCAAAGATTTTGCTCAATTGGAAGGAGCGAGGTTCACAAGTTTTCAAGAAGAAATAACAAACATCAAGTACATTCTAACTAATGAAATGAGCTTCATTGGTCAAAACTTGCTAGAAAACATTGATTCTTGGCTCCAACAAGCATTCCCACAAAATGCAAATCGTAACTTTGGAGGTAGATATCTATTTGATTAACCAAATTAATTATTTTATATTGAAATACAAAAAATTCATGTAAATGACAATTGTATAACTATAAAGTTGTATAGTATTCACAATAATTGTTATCAATTTTCTATCAGGCTTATCTATCATTTTTGTTGGAGATTTGGGTCAGTTACCTCCTGTTAATGATAGACCAACATATGACATCAACACACGAGCTAAGTTGCTATGGGAAGAATTCAAAACTGTGGTTACTCTGGATAAAATATTCAGACAAGATGGACAAAACATCCACCAACAAAGATTTCGTCAACTTTTGACAAATCTGAGAGATGCAAACCTCACAATCGATGATTGGAAATTGCTTATGACAAGAACCACTATTACATTAGATGCAACAACCAATCAGGATTTTGACAGTGGTGTTCATTGATTCTCCACAAATGAAAATGTTAATAACCATAACAAGAAAATGCTATACTCATTGAAGTATCTTGTTGCACGCAGTGCTGCAACAAAATCAAGAAGTAGTAATACAGTAGAAGAATGCTCAAATGATGAGCTAGATCTAGAATTATTGATTTGTAAAGATGACAGGGTTATGTTAACCTCAAATCTATTGATATAAGCAGGTCTTGTCAATGGAGCTTTAGGATATATACGAAGCATTGTATACAAACCTAGAACCAGTCCACCAGAACCACCAACATATGTAATGGTTGCATTTAATAGCTATTCAAGAATACCATTTGATGATCATAACCCAAATACAATTCCAATTACAGTAATACAAAGGGGCAGGACACTCCAAATTCTGTTAAGATTGGCTTGGGCATTAACAATTCACAAATCACAGGGTTTGACTCTATCAAAAGATACTATTGATATAGGACCAAGAGAAAGAACGAGATTGACATTTGTAGCTATATCCCGTGTAAAATGCATCAAAAGATTAAGAATTATGCCACTGTTCACATATGATTGTTATGAAAAAATGAAAAATGGTAGACAACTTGCCAAGAGAAAGGCTGAAGAAAACATATTGAAAGTTTTAGAAGATACTTGATGTAACATGCATATGTTCTTCAATTTTGATTCCATGAGTGTCAAATTCCAAAATGTAATATATGTGTATGATATTTAGTTTTATGCTACATTCAATTCTTCTACTATATTAAAAATTCAACAAATTATAAATGTTTCCTTTTACTCTTCAAGTTTTTTATGCTGTGTTTGAATTCTATTGAATACTATTTCTCTTATATGATGATGATGCAGGCATGGATCCTACCAACAATCCATATAATCACCCAATTGCTGAAAAAAATGAACCTCCTACAAGAACCATTCCTATTGTAGCACTGAATCCATACCAGAATAGATGGTCAATAAAGGCAAGAGTCACTAGAAAGGGTCAACTTTGTCATTTTAACAATGCAAAAGGAGATGGAAAAGTGTTTACTTTTGACTTGGTTGATTCAGATGGTGGTGAAATAAGAGTAACATGTTTTAATGTAGTTGCAGAAAAGTTTTATGATTGCATAAAAATTGGAAAAGTGTTTATCATCTCAAAAGGGAGACTCAAACTTGCACAAAAGAATTTCAACCAATTAAAGAATGAATGGGAAATCTTATTAGAAACAAATTTGATTGATGAGTTGTGTTTGGAGGAGGATAGCTTTATACCAAAACAACAATTCCATTTTACATCGATAAGAGAAATTGAGAACATGAAAAGCAATTCTTTGGTTGATATCATTGGTGTTGTTTTCTCAATCAAAACACCAAACATAATATTTAGAAAGAATTCCACACAAACTCAAAAAAGAACCCTTCAATTGAAAGACATGTCAGGTTGTATGGTGGAATTAACAATGTGGGGTGGTTTTTGCAATAAGGAAGGTCAACAACTCCAAGAAATGTGCAATGTAGGAACTTTTCCCATTCTTGCTATAAAGGCTGGATGAATTAGTGATTGTGGTGGGAAATCTGTGGGAACAATTACTACAACCCAACTCCTTATAAATCCAGATCTTCTAGACTCACACAAATTGAGATTGTGGTTTGATACAGAAGGGAAGAATCTCCATGCTCATTCTATTACAAAGGAAATCTCATCTGTAATAGAAGAAAAAATGTTAAAAAGTATCACACAAATACAAGATCAGCAACTTGGTAACTCTGGTAAACCTTATTGGATAGTGATAAAAGCTACCTTATCTTTCATAAAGGTAAACATTTTTTGTTATACAACTTGCCCCTTGAAAATTGGAGGTAGGAATTGCAAAAAGAAGGTAAACACTAATGAAAATGGTCAGTGGTATTGTGGAAGATGTGATAAAACTTTCCCGAATGTGATTATAAAATATACTTCAATGCAAAGTGCAAGACCATACTTCTTTCACTTGGATTACTGCTTTTGAAGAAGCGGCAGAAGAAATTATGGGTGTTACAACAAAAGAATTGAACATTTTGAAGCATGAAGAACAAGATGATGTTAAGTTTGCACACATTATACAAAAGGTCCTTTTCAATAGATACATATTTAAACTTCAAGTGAAAAGAGAGATTTATAATGATGAACAAAGGATTAAATGCATAGTCATAAAAACAACAAAGTTTGATTATTCATCTGAGAGCAAAGCTTTATTAGATTCAATTACAAGACTCTAGGTTTCATGACATTGAAATGCGTG
This sequence comes from Sequoia sempervirens, assembly GCA_007258455.2. Lineage (NCBI taxonomy): Eukaryota > Viridiplantae > Streptophyta > Pinopsida > Cupressales > Cupressaceae > Sequoia > Sequoia sempervirens. The sequence continues at coordinate 5,136 of VDFB02040261.1, read as the reverse complement.
AATGGATATCATGTTAACAATGTATTCAAATATTAAAAAAAAAACCAGTGGATATATCTAAGTTAGTTGATGTGGTTTTTTCTGTGATATTGTTCTTTGTTGTTTTCAATACTAAATTTGATGATTGATGAAAATTTATGAATTGATAATAATAGAGTTAAACGAAAAAATAAACTAGCATACATTTATTAATTAAAAAAATTAAAAGTATTTGAGTTCTAATTAAATAGAAATGGTAGATGTTGATGTTATGTTTTGTTATATACAAGTTGGTATTATTTTAAATTTGAATGTGTACCCTTATATATGGGAATTGAAATAAACAATGAAAGAAACTATAATGAAATCATATATATTACTTTGGAAATTCATGTTAATGAAAATGTAAACATTTTTTCTCAAGTCAATAGGTGCCTCGATAATGATAACTCTTGATGTTTTTTACATATATTATTAATTAATATATGTATGCTAGTTTAAAAACTATATAAAAAATGATAAAATTAACAAAGAAAATTTAAAGTTTTTTTGTTTTGTGTGCATTTTTTAAACCCCCATGGTGCTGCTTAAAATATTTATATTATATATATATATATATATTTTTAAAAGCTTTTAAATAAAATTTAAATGCTTAAAATTAAAGCGTGGAAACAAAATTTTATTTATTCATTGATTTTTTCAGAGCAAACATTCTATCATTAGATTTGAATGACAAACTAAAAATTGAAAATAAGTTTTTTTAGGTTATAAATGCAACAGAGTTCTATTTTTCGCGAATTTAAAAAAATGAATTAAAAATGATTGATTTAAAAAAAAAAACTTTAAATGCCTAAAATTTTTATATTAAAGATTTTATTTAATTTTAATTTTAAATTTTTTTAAAAGAGTCGGGGCTTTGAACCTCGAGAGCCAACACGGCTCTTTAGAGCCCATGATGGTCTTTGAGCTCGTAGTGGCCAAAATAAAAGAAAATTAAATTTATTTTATTTGTTTTTTGAGATTTTTATATATTTAAAAATAAAACGATAACAAAAACCATCAATGTTAAAATATAAACGAGGGTGTATACACAATGATATGCTCAATGATTACAGTATATACAAAGGTATATGTTGAGTTAAAATTTCACAATATATATTTAACATAGTGTATAAAAAAATATACCATAAATTTGCAGCAAAAAAAACTTAAAAATATATTCACTGTGTATATTTGCAAGTGAAAAGGGGGGTTAAAAAACTCCAAAAAAAAATTTGTAAGCAAAATATGTCAAATTATATGTCAAAAGTTGCAATGGTGAGCTTATTTTTTTGATTTGGGGCTCCTACAAGAAGTTGATTTTCAAGACCCACTTAGAAAACCCTTTACTTGCAACATCAAACTCACCAAAAAATCAAAAGGAAAGGTGTTAGAAGTTAAAAATTGGGTTCATCAAAATGAATGCAATGCAAATGGCATAATATAAATAGACATAAAATGTAAGTTAAATCAACCCAAATGCAATGCAAACCTCAAAGAGTAAGAGTAGCATAAGGATGTGTTGGATCTTTGGATGTGGTTGCTCTTACTCCAATAGCATGACAATGAGATTAATGGATATTTTTGCAGCATAACATTAGCATATGAGATGTGTTGAAAATGAAATGGGAAACCTCTCACTTATAGAAATGATAGGGGCTAAATCAAGCGTCAAGATTGAATGGGTAATGAAGGGCTAAGATTGATTGAAAATGTGAGATTTGGATCAAGATGGAGTGGAGTATTAGGATTGTGACAAGTGTCACAAGATGGAAAGGGGCTAAGAGGTAAGGTGTGCTCACACATGTGTGAGAACACATTGGGAAGAGAGGCATTAAATTTGTGTAAGTGATAGGGTGGCTTGTGTAAGAGATAGTGAGGGTAGGTGAGATCTCACACATGTGTGAGAAGAGGCTAGAAGATAGTCTATGACACTTGTCACTTTGTGACAAGGTTGGGGGGATGTGTAGGAATTTTAAATTAGAGGAAAATGATAATAGAGATTAGTAATGGGGAGATTAATTAATTTAATGGAGTAGGTTGAGTAAATAAACCAAGGGTTTATTTAACTTGGGTGGAGTTAAATGTTGTAGAATGGGCTCAGATGAAATTAAATAATAGGAAAATGGTAATGAAGGTTAGGAAGGGGATAATTTTAATTAATAAAAGATTAATTAATTTAAGCTTGTAGTAGAGTTTTCTGGGGCTTGGGGTTTGCATTCCTCGAGGTCACAAGTTTGACTTTGCTTCATAGTGGGCAAAGGAAAGGGTTAGTTATATTGTATGTCAATTCCTGCTCTGCTGACCCAGGGTATAGGAATGGACTTTTCCCCTAACCTCCTTGGAGTTAGATTTATTTTGGAGAGATGGAGAGGAAAAAATGGTCCACAATTTCAGGGGCTCACCCTTCGACTCGAACAAGATTTTTTTGAAAAAATATGGTGGTTCCATGCATCCAAGTGCTTCCTATGGGACTTACGGCCAACAAAGGCGCTCCTTTTCTTAATCCTTTGCTTTCTCTGCCCCTTTTCCTGATTCATGTGTTCCTGATAGTTTGCTTTCATGGGGTAAACAATTTTTTTTCATATTTGTGGCTTGGATTCGACATCCTCGGGGAAGTCTTCATCTTCTTCTCATCGTCGGCAGTGGTCTGAGGTTGTTTTTGGTTTGAGTTCTTTGGCCACTTTTCCTAACTCCATACCACTTAAAGTTGGAACTCCCTTCAATCCAAACTTTTTTGTTTTACATTCGGCTTCCTTTCCTAATTCAATCCCCATTCCATATCCGCAGCTTTTCAAACTGAGGCTTTTGGATTTGTTTTTGAGGTCTTTTCTGAATTCTATCCCTATTAAGCATCTGAGATGCACTTTCTCTCAAAATAGGGTTTTATTAGATAAGAAGACTTCAAGGTTTGGATCAATCCTGTTCAAAGGTCAGAATACTCCTCGACTTAAGCATTTGAAGGATCCTGCTCATCATGATAAGGTATGGGTACCCAAAATGTGAAAAGGTTCATCCAAAGTTAATGGGGGTCAAGTTCATGTTACCTTCAATGATGAATTGTTGCAGCCTCAAGTTCATGATCTTCAGGATCTTTCCCTTGTCTGTAAGTTCTAGAAATTTTCCCCTGATGCTAAGTTCTTACAAAATTGGGTTTTTTCAAACTTGGGCGGGAGCTAATTAGGTTTTTTACCTTGAAAAAGGGTAAGGGTTTTTTGTTGTCATTTTTGCTTCCAAAGATGATAGAAATGTTGTATCTAGGAAGAAATCTTGGATGTGTGAGGGATATGGATTGTTCACTTCTCCATAGGCCAAACTTTGATCCCTCTCAAAATATGATTAAGTTTATTCCTTTTTGGGTTCAGCTTCAAGGTTTTCCTCTTGAATATAGGGAAACTCATCTTATTGAATTGTTGTGCAATCAATTGGGTATTTTTCTTCATCAGGACTTGAATTTTTTTACAAATCCCTCATTATCAGTTAGGGTTTGTATTCTTCTTGATGTTGCTAGAACCCTCCCCTTTGTAGTGCATATCAAGTCTAGGTATGGACTATGGAAATAGACTCTTATCTTTGAGGATCCACTCATAATTTTCTCTAAATGTCACTTTCCTATTCATCCCACTTCTGCTTGTGAACAGGTATGGATGATAGATTATTCTTCATCTCAGCCTTCTCGAAAAGTGCATCCTTTTCTAGTGTTCCTGTTAAGGATTCTGGTCAAATTATTGTTCACCCTAACCTTGGTAATGAGTTGGATATCATTGATGGGTGGAATTGTAATTTTAGGGAGGATAGCCCTAAAGTTGTGTTTAAAGTGTCTTTGAGTAACAATATTCATTCAAGGATTCTAGTTGCTTCGTTTTCTATTAATTGGTTAGTTGTGATTGATTTGCTAACACAAAGTAGCTCACGCGGGTTTCTAGCTATAAAGGATACTTCTATCACACAAGATCATATCATGTCTTCTTCAAAGGATTTTGAGGTTTCAAATATTTCCTCGACCCATCACAACTTCAGGCCCTTCAATTTTTCATTGGCTCCAGGTTGGGAAAAGTTTTTTTTATCTCCATCTATCTTTTTTCAAAAAAATCTCAACTTATTTGTGCCTGAATTCAAGTTTGCTACTGTTCTTCAACTTAATCAATGTGGTTCTATGTTAACAATGGCTTCCTTAACTCCATTTTCTAAAAAAGAAAGAGTTGATCAGGTTGATTCCATGGATTTTCAATCCATGTTAGAATAAGGAAATTTTGAATGTATAGCAAATCAAATAACTTCAATGGTTGGGTCAAAGTTAATTGATGAAATTGCAAAGGCGGTTGAGAAGGAATTTGAGGGGACTGAATTTTTGAATTTGTTTCCTTCAAATTTTGAGTTAAAGGATTCCATTGTTGATGACAGAACATTAGTTTCACAACTTTCTAATGTTGTCAATGCAAGCTTGCAAGGGGAACAGGGTGATGAGGAATTTGATTTTTCCACTACCTTATCCATTTCTCAGTCACCTTGTTTGTCTCCTTCAACTCAAAAATCACATGGTAAAAGAGGTCGTAATTCAAATGCTATTAAGCTTCAAGAGGAGATAGCAACAGGTAAGCAATCCACCTTGGATGGTAATATTAAAAAAAGATTGAGGAGAGCCTGCTACTCTTAGTACACAATATGAAAATATTATCCTGGAATGTTAGGGGCTTAAATGCTCCTAGCAAGAGATCCCGGACCAAACATCAAACTGATTCTTGTGGGGTTGATATTGTTCTTTTAGGGTGATCCCACAATATTGGTTTACAATTTTTGGCCAAACTGGAAATTGAACTAATTTTTTAAAACTAAATCTTCACCTTTGGGCACCTATAGTGGCTAAATCATGAGGAATTTGAAGATGATGCAAACTAGTGATTTGCAAAATTTTGTCTGTAGATTCTAAATATATATTTTAAATATTTTGGAATCAGATTGCACTTTTTTTCCATCTCCTTTGAAAACTAGTTTTTAACTATAAACACCAGTTTTAAAGAGTGACATTACTGGATAACACATAAATTTTTATCTATGAAGGATACAATTCTATTTTTTTTCGAATTTGTAACTATGTTATCTAGTGCATGGAATTGG